>VYZV01037744.1:12803-33143 GCA_013401275.1 Pandion haliaetus | reverse complement strand
GGAAGGTGTCCCTGCCCATGGCAGCAGGGTTTGGAAGAAGATGATCTTTAAGGTCCCTTCTGACCCAAACCATTCTATGATTCTATTTGTACTAAAATTAAGAAAACTTTAGGCTGACCATTAGAACATAGTTGAGAAATGCCAAAAACCCAATCATCTCATGAGTTTTTTTTCTTACCTGAGAAGATGAATATGCAACAGGTACAACAGGTAATGGGGAAAGCACAGGTTTAGTTTTGCTCCTCTTGCATCCTTGCTTTACCTCCAGGATTAGTTATACCTGTTTGGTTATTCACGTATAAAACTTCCTTCAAGTGAGGGGCAGGGCAAAGCAGTGGGTCAAGCCAACCAAAGAACACCCAAAAAGTGCTTTGCTTTCTTCATCAAAGGGAGTAGTTGTTTTATGTCAGCAGAGTACAGATGAAGTTAGTGGTGCCATTGGCAGAATTGTGGGCAACCCTCTGGTTAACGGCTGCTGAAGCCTTGGTTACATGGGGAACATTTTGGCAAGAAGTGCATGAGGTTCTAGGTCCAGCAGACAACGGAACTTGACCACTCTCAGCTGCACAGTAGCTCTGCACCATGTGGACAGGAGGTGGCCCCCAGCAATGAGCTTCTCTGGTAGGAAAGAAGCCATGCATTCATGAGGTATGCCTTCAGGGCTGCAAGGAATGCAAAACCATGGCTTTGATACCAGCACTGATGCTTAGAAACAAGGCTGTCATTTGTATCCTGATGGAAAACATAATCTATTTAGACTTCTAATTGGACTTGATTAGACATTTAGACAACTTTTTTGCAGTAGCAATTTAAATGAATTAGTTATATTTTCCAGCCTACTGAACAGATTAGACAAGCAAATGATGTGCTAGCTTCATGGCACAGTGTGCCCCATCTGCAATGCCTAAGAGTTCTGTAGCTCCTTAAGGAGCACCATGAGGTCTGACTCCACCTCAGTGCCAGCAAGCTGTGAAGGCAAGCTGCTCCCTAAGAGGCAGGGACCTCTCCAGACAGGGCCTGGCCCCACAGTACTTGAGCAAGGTGAGTGGGGCAGACTTGGAGATAGTAGCCAGGTTCTACCAAGAATCCAGAGCTCATCAGGCAACTTTGTGCTTATGAGGCAGCTGTGAAATCAAGCTGGGAAGTCAATCAGCTGGTCAGAGTCAGGTTCAGTGATGGTAACCAGGACTGGATACAGCGCAGCGATTCCTGGGCAGGTCCACAGTGACAAGGCAGGTCTGGGGTCAAGCTGGGAAGTCAGTCTGCCGGTCAGGGTCTAGATACTCAGGGTCCATGGCCGGGCACAGGCGTGGCTGTCGCTGAACTGGAAACTGGTACTCCTACAGCATAGCTCAGGCAAAGACTGACAGCCCAGGGCTGGGCTGAAATGGGGCTCCTGTATCCATGGGCAGGTGTGTAGAGACGCCAGATGTGGCTGTTTAGGGCCATTAAGGCCTGTTAGTACCCTGACATTAAATCTGATTGTGCAAGACAAATGTTTGCTTTTTCATTTCAGCAACAACCTCAGTTTGGAGCTGGTGTTTGCTCATGTCATGATAGTAAACACTTCACGCACAGGAAAAGCTCACAAAGAGAATGAAATGAGCATGCTAGGATACTTTTATGTCTAAAAAGGATTTTGCTCTGAAGCATCTGCCCCTGTACTGAAAACTTTGAGCAGAGCACAGTGTGGGTTATCTTAGAGAAGTGCAGGTGTTTGTTCAGAAGACAACGCAAGGCAGTGCAACCTTCCTTTGCTGTGTTAAGGATCTATGCAGAAAGCACTTCTGATTATTTACACTGGACTCCCTCGACCAGCACAGCTGCTGTCTGGCCTGCTACACCACTGACACAGCACAAAAGACCCCCATGGACAGTGAATTGCAATGGTATCTCAAGCATCTCACAGACACTGATCACCCCTATTGCCAGTGTAAGACAAGGAATGCTCCAAGTACACAGTCCTGCTGATGTCTATACAGCAGTGCCATACGGGGGTGTCAGGACTGGTCCTGAAAGAGTCTTCCTGCTGTACTATTCTCGAGGTAACTGAGCTCTGCTGCTCAGAGCACAGCACAGCTGGGATGTGCTGACCTGTCCCCTGGGTAATTAATTTGGCACCAACCACCCTGTGTACCTGCACCCCGGGTCCCACCAACCAGTCTCCTCTTCTCCCCACAGCGTGAGTGGGGTTAGCTCTGGCAGGCTGAAGGTTTTCCTCACCAGTTAGCAGTGGAAAACAGTTTGCATGTTGCGCCATATCCCCACATGCCTCTCTGGCTGTCCTGGTTTTAGCTGGGATAGAGTTAATTGTCTTCCTAGTAGCTGGTACAGTGCTATGTTTTTGAGCTAGGTATGAGAAGAATGTTGATAACGCACTGATGTTTTCAGTTGTTGCTAAGTAATGTTCAGTCTAAAGTCAAGGATTTTCGGCCTCTGATGCCCAGCCAGCAAGAAAGCTGCAGGGGCACAAGAAACTGGGAGGGAACACAGTCAGGGCAGCTGACCCAAAGTGGCCAACGGAGCATTCCATACCATGTGACGTTTTAGGAACTGGGGCGGGGGCATCGCGGCTCGGGGACTAATGGGTGCGTCGGTCGGCGGGTGGTGATCAATTGCGTTGTGCATCACTTGTATATTCCAATCCTTTTATTATTACTGTTGTCATTTCATTAGTGTTATCATTATCATTACTAGTTTCTTCTTTTCTGTTCTATTAAACTGTTCTTATCTCAACCCACGTGTTTTAGTTCTTTTCCTGATTTTCTCCCCCATCCCACTGGGTGTGTGGCGGGGAGTGGGTGAGTGTCTGCGTGGTGCTTAGTTGCTGGCTGGGGTTAAACCACGACAGTAACTAACTTCCACATTCAGACTCTGGGTAAGCGTGAGCCACAGTACAAGAGAAAGTGCAAGGCTCTTTTGCCAGAGGTGACTAAATCCCAGCCAGGATGTGCTGTATATTTAGAGGCAATAAATCCACACAGTATTTGTCTCCGTAACAGCCAGAGACTGAGACAAAAAATTTGCAGTTTGGAAGTTCAAACCCAAAGATAGACAGGCAGTGAGGCGTCTTGGATAATGTTGGAATTGGGACTGGGGGTCTTTTCCATGAGTTCATCCCTCAGCAGAAGACTGAGCAAATGACACACAGCAATCCGATAAGACTCACTGGTAAGCAGATGCAAAGAATTTGGTACGACTTACTGGTAAGGACAGGCAAACAAAACACCCTGGCCCAGATGGAAGAGTTGTCAGGGCAGGACCCTCTCAGCTGGTTATCCCTTCCCTTGTCAGCTCACACCGCAGCTCAGGCTCTGTCCATCTCCCCACCTAGGCGTGGGCTGAGCCTTTGCCCCAGAACCCCAGCCCTGGCTCCCATGAAAAATTTCCTTCTTGGTGACATACCCCTTCCCTTTGGCAGCCCCTTTGCAGCCTGAATCATACCAGGACTCCAGACTTTTTCTCCCTCCTAACCCTAACCTTAACTGGGACTGGGCTAAGTCTCACCTGACAAGCCCTGGCCATGTCCCATTGAAAAACTTCTGAAGTGCTAATCCTTCCAGCAGCCCACCTCTTCCCTTGGCAGCCACTTTCAAGCTTCTCAGTTTGTCTCAAAATCTGTACTTTATAGTAACATGTCTTCTTTCTAAAATGAAATATGTTTGTCTTTTTATTTTTATATGCATCAGACAGTTGTCCTCATAGCGAGCTCTCATGTATTTTAGTGGCATTTACAGTCTGCATGAATAAACAACTGGAGGCACTTGAAGGGCTACAAGCTTTGCCTGCCTTTGAGCAAATAATCTTTTCTTCTGCCCCTGAACCCTGAACCAGAAATGATTATAATTCTACCTTGCAAGCACAGCCAGGCACAAGTTATTACTTGGCTGTTTCAAGATGAATTGCTTAAAAAAATATAAAATCTCCCAGCTCTTGGAAATAATGAATCCTTTTTTTTTGCCACTGCTACTTAACCCTAAAACAGACCACCCAATGTAGGCTTCGAAGCCCAGCTACTCATGGCTACTTGGCCATGTCCAGTCCTTACTTCTTCAGCAGTGACTTGTCCTACATACCGGGCTCCCTATATGATCCCTCCAGTTGCTGTAAACACCACTGTTGATGGAGATGATATTACCAGCATGCTGGAGGTGACTGATTTGCTTCCACTTAGACACATTGTCACAGACTATTAATTTTACTGCAGCCTCATTTGAAGGGAGTGGTAAAGCAGCAGGGCAAGCAAACAGCTACTGTCTTCTTGGGAGTGCTAAAGGCCCAAGCAATTAGTCTTCTTGTTCACCGAATTTAAGCAGCCCCCTGTTTTCACATTTGTTTACACTCCAGCTTACTAAAGCAAACACAATGCCTGTGTAAGGTGAGACCTGTCTAAGAGGTCAGCTGCTGGGTTAAGTCAGAGGGCTTTCTTTGCAAATAGCTGTAAAAACAGAGATAAGAAAAAATGGCGAAAGGTACTTAGTACCCTGATTTTGTGTTTGAGGCAGCCAGCCTGCCACCACCGAGGATATGGTTCAGTCGCCCGAAACGAAGCAAAGGAGCATAGTAAGGAAGAAGAAAGGAGGATGGGGATGTGGCTTTTCAGCAGCAGAGATGTATCCTGACACAGTACCCGGGAATCGGTTGATGATTCTCTTCCAAGTCATTTAACAAGTGGAATAATTTCAAGGCTGTGATTTTGTTCTCGCTCACATCAGCATTCATCAGCCTCCATCCAGCCCACTGGAAGCAATGGTGTTTAGCTTAACTGAGGTTCAGGCAAGCCCTCCAGGCAGTTTTTTGATATCATTTAACTTTGGTACCTGGGTGAAGAAGTCACACAAGGCAGCTGGGCCCCAGATGGCCAGGAGCAGCCACAGTGCTGGGACGGTGGCAGCAGTGGCACCGAATAGGCAGCCATGGTGCTTTGGTGCAGGCAAAATGCTTTAAAAAGGGGTGAGGGAGCAATCCCTCAGAAACGAAAAGGCTAGCAGAGACAAAGCTACGTTGGCTTCCTACATCAGATGCCAAGCACTCGCTTTTGAGAGGGCTTCTCCCCCAGTCCTTTCCCTATGGCTCCTGGATGCCTCAGGCAGCACCAGGAACCTCCCGTGCTACCACCTTTTCCTCCTTGGCAGCCAGTGGGAGCTTTTCTTTGCCTTCCCTTCCCCCCTACCTTGCCTGCAAAGCTCAGCAGTTCAAAATGGCTGACTGAATGCTCTTTGCAGCCTTTTAGACAATATTGTCCAAATCCGTTTTTTTTGGCATGGTGGATCACCAGCTAGATCTCTCTGCAGGCACAGCTCCTCCCCACTGCTGCGCCAGGAGGAGATAGCAGGCGGTGGCCACCAGGAACAGGAGTAGGGGCTCTCCTCCTGATTGATGATCTGCTTCTTAAAGTACTGTAATACGCAAAGCCAGTTGTATTTGATTACACCCCAGGTAGCATGGCTTCTGTAACTGAGACAGTGAATGAACTAGGTTGGAATAAGCAAGTGTATTAATTAGTATGCTGATAGCAGAATAAAGCTATTTTTAAAATCACTGAACAGCACTGCTCTTTACAACAATTGCAGAGATTATGTAAGATGATGATTAAAATCAGGTCCCTGCATCAAAGACCGATCTGTATTTTAGAGATGCGAAAACAAAGCTGAAAAGGAATGAGGAGACTGTATTATTTTAAAAGCCTCTCTGTTTGCTTATCCTAATTCAGGGCAAAGCAGCCACATCATCAACCTCTTTGCTGTCATTCTAACTCTTCCTACTTTTTCTATTATATTTTGCCAATAAGCCATTTGTTTTTTAAGATTGGGTGTGTACATATGGAAATGTCGGCTCAGGAGGAATCTGCTGCGTCATCCCACAATACGCAGCTGAGTTACAGGGTGTCCCTAATGTGCAGTTTCTGACTCCTAAGCTGCATCTAGCAAAAGTGTTTTCCTCCTATTTGTTGATATACTAACATTCATTTAAAAAAGCAGAAGAAAAATGTCAGCACTATCTTTGTGTATTGTCTAACTGATTGGAAGCAGACAGATAACAAGAAGTTTTGTCTCAGCAGCAGGAAGATACTACATTTCAGGACCAAGCTACCAAAAAAGATGCTGTTGTTTTCAATGACAGTTTTTTGGGAAAGGCCTCTAGAAATTGATTGTCATTAAAGACCTGGAGAGAATATCGCTTATGATGATAAGCAGAGATTTTAAAATTTTGTGTTTACAGTCTCCTGCACTGTAATGCTTAGATTGCTATATATACACAGTCATTATTTGATTTCTTACACCACGGTGAATAGCAGCACTGCTGATCAAATATAAAGCAGCAACCAATCCTAACGCAACTAGAAATATAAACAAAACCTGCAGATTTATAGGCAATCAAAATTATGTCAAACAGCATAAGATTAAAAGCAGAGTATACATCTGTTATTAATTCTGACAGATGTTTGCTGTACAGTGTTTTTCACGGAGTTTCTCACCATTGTTAATCATCTGTATTTTACAATGAAGTTTAAAAACTCCTTAATTATCTTATGTGGATTGAACGTGCCCAGTCAAAGCATCATACTGCGTTAAAGCTGAAGATTTATTCCTTTATAATAGTTCTTTAAGAAGCAGATGTCACAGGAACCATTGTTATTTCATTTCCTGGAATAATACAGGATCTGGAGTACATAGAACAAAGCCTTTTGTCATTATTTACATTCTCTTTCTTTCTAGGCAACTTCACCAGACAGTGTGCGTACATGAGCATAAGGGTCAAATGAAGCCTCTTTAAACGGATAACCATAGTAACAAATGTTTTTGAGTAAATAAAGGAATGTAACATAGAGGCCATTCAGACTTAGGCATCCTGGCCTGTATCAGAAACAGTGTGGCCAGCAGGAGCAGGGAAGTGATCGTCCCCCTGTACTCGGCACTGGTGAGGCCGCACCTTGAGTACTGGGTTCAGTTTTGGGCCCCTCACTACAGGAAAGACATTGAGGTGCTGGAGCGTGTCCAGAGAAGGGCAACGAAGCTGGTGAGGGGCCTGGAGCACAAGTCTTATGAGGAGCGGCTGAGGGAACTGGGGTTGTTCAGTCTGGAGAAAAGGAGGCTGAGGGGAGACCTTACCGCTCTCTACAACTACCTGAAAGGAGGTTGTTGTGAGGTGGGTGCTGGTCTCTTCTGTCAGGTGGCTGGGATAGGACGAGAGGAAATGGCCTCAAGTTGAGGCAGGGGAGGATTAGATTAGATATTAGGAAAAATTTCTTTACTGAAAGGGTTGTCAGGCACTGGAACAGGCTGCCCAGTGAAGTGGTGGAGTCACCATCCCTGGAGGTGTTAAAAAAAGTGCGTAGATGTGGCACTTCAGGACATGGTTTGGTGGGCATGGTGGTGTTGGGTTGATGTTTGAACTTGATCTTAAAGGTCCTTTCCTATCTAAATGATTCTATGATTTTGTGTGTACCCATTTTGTGCAAGACATCCATTAGCTACCTGCTCCTGCAAGCAAGCTGGGTGAGCCTGGGGACCCGTGGTTTCCCTCAACTGCCCTGACCAGGCGAGGTCTGTCTTGCTTGCTTATCTGGATCCCCAAAGCTTTGCACCTCTGGCCGTGCAGCTGCAGAACTTCAGCGAGGAGACTGCAGGGGCATCCAGATGGGGATGCGCAGTAGCTCTGCAGTCTCAGTGGGAAGCACCCTGTCTGTGCTACCTGGTCTGTTTGCACTTCTGTAGCCAAAATTTGCAATGTAAAAGCTCATAGTCCGATACTTATACAACCATAGGCATACACAACCACATCTATTTCTACAAGGTGAGGAGGGGCAGGAGCCCTACCATCACACTTTACCTGGGGACTACTAAAGGGGAGATATGCAGGGGGCTGGCAGTACAGAAGCAGCTGCCCTGGGGCGGGTGCCCATACCAGGGGTGAGGACTGGTGCTCTCCCTCTGCCCCGTGCGGCCCCCAAGGGCTCCATCTCAGAGTGCAGCCATGGCACCTGCCGCCTGGGTTTCTCAGGGCCGGGGGCAGGCCCTGAGCAGGCCAAACACCATCTCCACCATGGCTGAGGTGCTGAGGGACTGAGGTGCTGCCCTGACCAGGTTTCAGCACAGGGGCAGCAGCACCCACCCACGTGGGAGCCGGCCAGGAGCCACGCCGAGCTGTTACAGCCGGTTCCAGCCAGCTGAGGGCTGAGGTCAACAACAGGGAGAAGCCTGTTGGGCACCACCACTGCGGGCAGTCAGAGGAGCAGAGGGTGCTCCTCCTCAGGTGTATTTCATAAAGGAACCAGCAAATGAAGGGCTGCTGGAGACCATCTGAGGTCAAAAGGGGTCTGTGTGGTCCTGAGGAACTGCAGCCCATGGCCCACCCATGCCAGGACAGGAATGCCCTGGAGCGACTGCAGCCTGCAGGCAATGCATGATGGCGCAGGAACACCCCTGAGGGACTGCAGACTGTGGACCACCCATGCTGGAGCAGGGACACCCCTGAAGAAAGAGTAGCAGAGGAACCAAGCAGCAGAAAGAGCCTCTATGTCAATCACTTCAACTGCTCATGCTGCCCAATGGCTTGCCAGAGGTGTTTGACAAACTGAGTGCAACCCGTGGTGGAAATAAGGGTGTTGAGCTTGGACAGGTGTTTATGTAAGTGGTTGGTTGTTTGTCCTTTCTAAATACCCAAATGAGCGATCAGAAGTGTGTCTTAATTGGCAATGAAGTAAAACTTGTGACTTGAGATAGCATGATAGGCAAATTGCAAGGTTGCACAAAAAGCTTGTAGAACAACTGGGATTCAACATATCTCAAATAGTGTGCCTGCTGTAAATGGTTTAAGGCCCTCATGTAATGCCCTACGCTGAAACAAGCCGAAGACCAGTCTCTTGGTAAACTTGCTGGCTAGCGTGTAAGGGCTAAAACATTTTCTGTGGAGTCTGTGGGTCTCCCGGCTCCTCTACACATCACTACGGATCCATGCACAAGACCATGCTGCGTGATACTTGCTTAACTGGCAGCAGATGGGAGGGGGTACCCATTAGAAGAAGATGGTCCAGAGCACAGTTAAGTGCTTTTTTGCTTCTCAGCAGCCTCCTCTCATCTTGTCTCCTTGGCCAAGTTTTCTTCTCTCCTCTTTGCTCCATTGCAGTGGCAGTGGACACTGAGGATAGGTTACAAACTGAAACCTTTTCAGGCAATACACTGAAGTATCAACTGCCTGGTCAGGTATTGGGACTGGGCATTTTTATGCCCTTTTATCTTGGACATTCGTTTCTTCTGCCCCATTGCCCCCAGGACCTGTTTACATCCATCTTGTCCCTCAGATGCCTACCCGGTGGTCTCCAATACCGACAGCTCAGGATGGCATCGAGACAAATGAGGGGGACACTTTTATAGCTGCGGGTCAGCTGGAGTTCCAGCCTCAGCAGCCATACATTGTCATTACATAGCTGAGAAACCATCCTTCCCTGCTTCAGCAGCGTCTCAACCCAGGTGTGGGAAAGATTTTGGTTTGACAGATGAACAGGGAGGCTTGTTTTCTTCTCAATCTTTTTAAAAGTTTGATCTATAGTTACATAAGGCTGTTCCTAGAACACTTTCAAACCACACTGTTTGGGGTATGATGTTATTTATAAGAATTTACTACTCAGTTCAATTTTAATTGGAGAATGCTGTGAGGCAACTACCATTTTTATACCCTCCATTATTCACTCTCTGAAGAGTTGACTTTTGCACTGTTTTCTTCAATTCTAGACTTAGGTTTGATTGCTGCATCTGTACAGAGGGGCCCCAAACAGGCTAGTTTTTAGCACTGGTGAACAAAGAGTGTTACTGTTTCCTGCAGCAGCCGAAGGTGACCAGGGGAGGCTCCAAGTATTTGAAGAGCAGGATACCTCCTAGGTGGTTACAGACTGAGTCAGTTGAGGCAGCAAGCTTTGAAGCGCTTGCCTCTACAGGATTTCCTCCTGCAAACAATCTCTTCATGCTGCAAGATAAAGGAGCAATGTGGCAAAGGAATTAAAGAGTTCTGGTGCTGCAGAAACCAGAATAAAGCCTGGGGAGGGTTGATGCAAAGATAAGAAAGCAATGTTTTTCAGGACGTTATACATATATACTGTTAGACATGTCTTACTACTGAATCTCTTCTGATTGTTTCTAATTTAAAAAAAAAAAAAAAAAAGATACAATTCCCAGTGAAATCAGCTTTGTTTCCAGGCTGCAAAACTGATGAGAAAAGAAGATCAGGCCCTAACTTAACAGCAATTTAGTATGTCTAGCCATTTGCACATGACAGCAAATTAAAATGAGCTGGTATCTACTGCAGTGAAGATACAGGTAACATCCCATGGGGGCTATTTAATATTGAAGGAATTAATTTGTAAAAATATCACTGTTGTTCCTCCTTAGTATCTGGGCATATTTTGAAGCCAATATTCACACAACTACAGTTGTTCAATTGATGCAACTCAGTAATTTTTATTGCAACTGGAAGACAATACATCACAGAAACTTTATGGTAGGTTTTGGGAAAGTGTTATTTACAATAATAATTGATGAAATAGTTTTGTCTTTGGCAATATGATTACACATCAAGAAAATGTAAAATGCAAGTATGCCTCTAAATCAACATTTTCATATTTCCTAAAGATCAGCTGATTGCACTTGCCTTCGGACTGCTCATTTAGGTAAACACAAATACAACTTAACATCACTGTTCATTCCCCATCACAGTTCATATTTTAATATTGATGAAATTGGCAGTTTCAGACGCCAAGTACAGGAAAAAAATTGGCTTATCACTGTACTAAATTAACTTATTGGCCAGTTAAGGTCCTGTGACCCTTAAGCACTGATACTAAATCTCTTGGTCTTTTGATTGCTTTATCACTTTTTTTCTGTAAAACAAAATATTTCAGGAATTACAGATCAGAGTATAAAAAAAATGTACAAGTCCATAATGCTTTTCATACACACACAAATCATTTCCCCCAACATTTTACATCATGGCAGTTTTAAGTAGTGAGTGTGAATGATGCAGGCATGGAACTGGTTATCAAATACAGGTATGACTTTAAATTGTTGTCCCACACACATACTCAGGAAACGGACAATGCTCTAGCAACTTAAAAATGCACTCAAGTTCAATGTCATCTGAATGAAAAAAGAAAATCTTGGGATTTCAGGCCAGAGTAAACAAATGAAAAAGATTCCCATTTCTAGACAATCAGCCATTCCAGAATCCAGCACATAACTTCAGCATCCACTAAAATCCCCTCCAGCACTGAGGGCCAGCACACGTTGTCATTTCTCCCTTAAACCCTCAGATGATGAGCTCTCGTAACTGCTGGCCTGATCCAAAGCCCAATGAAATCAACTGAAAATAAAAAAGTGAAACAAAACCCCCTTCCATTGACTGTGAAAGGATGTTACATCAGGTTGATTTCCCCCTCTTGGCAAAAGGAAATGTGATACAGTAGAAAAAACATTATATAGCTTCAGATAAATATACCTTATTTCAATGCTATAACAAAACAAACCCTAAACTCCCCAAACCAGGAAAGGCTACTTATTAGAACAACTCAGAAGTGACCTTTAAATCATTTCTGGTTTTAAATGTACACCAGCAAAATACAGCACCATAGACACATTAGGTTGAGACTTTTTTTTTTGGTCAGTGAAGCTAGTACTTGTTTGCTGAACTGTGGAAGAATTATAAGGTCATGTACATGATCAAAGATAAAGCAACCCAGCTGACAAGTCTCTGCTTAATTCAAGAATAACCAGTACTAAAAATAAAAATGCAAAAATAAAAACCCCTAATAAACCACCATCAATTAATACTTTCTAAGTAAAAGGGGATTAACAGATGAATTCACAAATGTATGCAGATTTATACAGAACACCGAATGTTGTGTGTAAATCGTTATAAACTCCAGCTCAAAACAGAAACACACAAACGTATAGTTTGACTTACACATCCCATTTCAAAGGAAAAGAGACATCATTACAACTTGGTAACTGTGCTAACTGCAATATAAACCAAACAGAAATTCAAAGTTTGGCAGATAACTAAGAAGAGGGTTATCACTTAGGTTATATAGCAAAGTGTTGATGTATATTACATAGAGTAGTATAAATAATAAAAAAGTATTATTTAAATTAGATCACAGTGCTGCATTATGTGCATAACAGTGTTTGATATATTACTGGAGGGCTGTGAAGAACACTACTAAAACTTAACTGGTCAGACGGTCAACACTGATATTCTGTTACAATCAGGAGGATGTATGGTTCAAATGCTCTTTTGGTGGCAAAGTCAAGAAAATGTTTCAAAGTATTTCCTACAAAATATGCCAATGAGCTATTCAGGCAGTCGTGACATACCTGAAAGAGCTGGGTTTGCATTCTCCATGAAGTGAAGTAAATTGCATTGCACCTGAAATTGGAAATGCATTCTCTGGATAGTTTTATTCTGATCCTGGAGCACAGGAGAGTAACGTTTTCAAAAACGCCGAGGGCCTGATTCAAGGAAAAATGGTAATACTAGTGAAACAGTAAAGGTTTCCAGGAGCACTTGGGTGTCTATAGCTCCACTGACTGCAAAGGAGATCAGACCCTTCAGGTTCTAGAAAAACCTCAGATTGTGCTCATCTACATCTTTAGATGATTTGGGAGCCAAAATCTCAGTGAAAATCACTCACAGCTACCGAGAAACCGGGACAAAGTGGTGTTTTGGTCATTTTACCCCTGGTGCCATTTGGGGTACAATTTAGGATTTCATTCTCTGCTAAAGCACGGTGATGTAACTCTACCTCACTCCAGTGAAGAATGCAGCCCCCAGAGTTTCTCTGTATCTTTTCCAAAGGTAGACAGTAATTCAGCCCAACACTGGGAGCTGATGCACCTCCTTTGGGATTCCCTTCTCCTATTCAAGTAAGAGAGGACCCAGAATATGGACCTCAATTGAATCGCCAGAGAAGAGAACACAGTCACAGGACAGTTCTCTAGTCCTACGTGGCACGCCTCCTTGCTCCCACATCAGGCTTTTTAGCTGTAAAACCCTGTGATCTTGGTAGAACTACTGCTGGTTTTGCCAGGAGAAGATCAGAATCAGACTGCTTTCAGAAACAGCTATGGGGTGATACATTAAAGCTGTTCAAGACCTGTGCTTGAATTTTTAAATGCAGGCAAAATCTGCATCAAAATGCAGTAGGACATCCAATTGCTTGCAGAACACAAGCATGACTGGCAGATTTCACCTCCCCGCAGACACCGGTGAAATCTCCTTGTGGCATTAGCTCTGGTCTGCAAGAGCTTTTTGCTGCAAAAGGCATATTCCAAAGGAACCCCGCCGTGAAGTCCAGCGACCCTTACAATTCATGCCTACATGAGACTTGCCACTGAATGCTTGCTGACCTACTGGGATTCCCGTAGCCCTCACCTGTCTTGGAGAAATGCTAATTTGGCAATACTGATAGAGTGAGGAAAATGGAAAGTTAAGAGATTCAACGACTTCTCATACCAAAATGGCTTAGTAAGGAAAGCAAACAAGCAAAACCAAACCACCTCATGTCTGGCAAGTGAGAGAGTTCGTAATACAGTGCAATTATCACTCCATTTTGGCATGATTCAGTAAAAGTAGAGACAACTGGATTGAAAAGCTGACATATTTTTTGGAAAACAAATCGGTCCCAATTCTTACAAAAAAGAGAACTTCTTTGATGGAGTAGAACCAGTTCTGACAAAGCTAACGTTGTCAGCCAGGCACAAAAATGGTTTAAAAGGTGACTCCTAAATATTTTATACAAATCCAGATTACGTACTTCTCATCAATAGTCAGAGTAAGGGTCAGTAAGGACAAGTCGTTTTTAAACTCCAGAAATAATCTGTTGATGGCATTAGCCCTCAGCAAAATTGCTGGGTCCTGAACATAACTTTGTACAAACTCCTACTGAATAATACCTCCTTAGCAGATCAGATTAAGAGCAACAAATTTTACATGAAAACAGATGCTTGCCAACATTTTAGGTTTACCAGCAAGTATACAAAGGAGTTGTTGAAGTCTTAGATAGATTACATATTTTTATATATATATAAATAAAGATAACCTGCCTAATTAGATTATTTATGCAAAATGACTGTTTTCTAAGGTGAGTAATACTAGCTGTAATTATATATTTAGCCACCAAGAGTCCACATTAGTGAATGGTACTTGTTCAGCAGATATTGATCTCATTTGCACTGACACACTGCAATCAGTGAAGCTGCTCTGGAATTAGTGTTGTGACTGTGGACAGAATCTGGCCACCAGCACACAACCACATCGCCTTCCCTGGAGGACAGAGATGGCTGAGCCATGGTTTGAGTGTATTTTCTGCCACTAAATTTGCCTTTTCAGTATTGCTTTTTGATAAATATTAAACCACCCCTGAGCTGGTACAACTATGCATTAATGAGCAAAGGTGGTGGCAAACCGATACCGTAGTATTTTATATTTCAAATTACTCTCCCCAAAGTCCACAAAAAGATGAAGGCCCAAGTTTTCTTGTGCAGGGGTTGTGTGGTTCACATGCTGTGGACTCTGGCTGTAGGGAGCGTCGATCTGGGAAGAAGTTGATTATCCCAGTCCAATCATACAAGGGAAAAGCTATGGCTCATTCATCTCTGTGCTACCTGGCCACGGGACCGGTCCTTCCTGTCTTCCCCAACTTTATCTTACGGGCTGCAGGCAGCCAACAAAAGTTAGCATCCAGATACTCCTGACTTACCTAACGCTGGGAATCAACCCTGCATGCATCTGCCCCAGCAAACTGAGGGGAACGCAGAGCTGTTCCTTGTGCCATCTTTGGCTCTCTCCTTCCTTATCTGCATAGCGGGCAGTTGTGCTGGGCTCCGGCAGCTGTCAGGCAGCTCCTGGATCCCAGGACAAGCTGGGTGAGATGGGAGGAGAGGCACTATTTTGCTGTGCTGCCCGCAGTGTGGCCCTGTTCTTTACATGCCAAAATGCTTGCGGAGCACAGGAACAGGTCCAGACCAGCCCACCCTTCAGTCCTTCCACTTCCTAAATGAACACACACCACCACCACAGGCATCTCCAAATGCAATTTTTAGTTCACTCCACTGAGTGGGAAGTCAAACCCTTCTCTAACTCACTCTTCATAAACTAGATCTGTCTTGGTGAAACTGCTGCCCGAAACAGTTGTTAGGGATAAATATAAACCTATGTTCTTTTTAAGAAACAGACCATTTTGTTCTTTTAAGTGGTTGGTTCCTGGGATTTTCTTCTTGCCTCTAGGATATTCTAAGTGTAGAGTTTTTCACCAAATTCATGAATCCAGGTGAGAGAGACTCTTATTTACAGCTTCCCTCTGCTGTAGGGATCTCCAATCTAACAGTTGTCATTACCAGGAGAGTAGCACTATACCTGAATCACACTCTCTGTAACACTGTTTTTTTCTCTGGACACCTCAGTAAGGCGCTTTACTAACTTCGTTTTCTCATGGCAAATTAGCAAAGCTATTTTCTTGGCTACTTATTCCTGAATCAAATCAGAGAGTTTTCCTCAATTAACCTCCCATTATTCTCTTGATTCTGTCATACACACTCACTACTAAATTTGCCCTCAGATTATTGCGTCATGTTACACATGTACAGACGAAGAAAGGACACACTTTTACTTTTTTTTTCTTTTTTTTTTTCTTTTTTTAAACAGAAGTAGGGAGAGGGGGGCTGAATGTGCAGACAAGGCAGTATAATTCAACCATCCAAGCCCTACCAGAGCATGAAGATTTTATTTTTTAATATTGCAGAGTAAGTTCCCCAACAGTCAGTGTTTGTCCCTGAAGAAGGTTAAACCTTAAACACCTGCTTCAAAAAAACCCCAACAACAACAAAAAAGAACCAAAACAAAAACAAAAACAAAACAAACAAAAAATAAAACCCCAAAAAACAAACTCTAAGCCTAAGGGCTTAAAAATTAGAGGCATAGCCTTTTTCTCTATTTTCTATATTTATATGAAAATAATTCATGCTTCATGCTAAATACATTATTTACCTTACAAGAACTTTGTCATCTTTGAATAAAAAAAATTGTTTGCTTTTTGTACTCCCCCCCTCCCAAAAGGAATCCATGCAGTGTGGATCAAATTTCTTCTGCTGGCTATGCTGGTTGAATCTGGAAATCTTTTGTCATTTTTGCACAGATGAATCCTGACTGATGGTAACTGCACACTCATTTCTGAGGGCAGTGTAGGAGCTCTTTTGTTGTAATTCTGAATTTTACTGTTCACCAATATGCTTTCCTTTTATTTTTAAATACAGAATGCTACTAATGGCAGGTTTTGTAGCTTTTTTCCCCCAGTTAGATCAAGGATTTGATCCACAGAAAAAGATTCTGATGTATTTCCTTCCTTAATATCTACTGTAATTTCTTAGACTTGATTGCTTTTCACTCAGGCAGTTTAGAAGACATAGCTTGTTTTTCCCTACTACTATTATTTTTTGCACGCAGTGCCAATATTCGGGCTTATGGCTTTTTGAACATTCTTTTAATTTAATATAGAAGACAGAATTCAATGATTAACGATGCTACTAACAGTGACCCGCCCCCCCCTTCTCATTATTTCACTGAAACCCATTGCATACGTAGTTCAAATTTCCCCAAACTTAAGTTATCAGTCTTCACATTATGAGCCACATATAGTACGTGAAGCACTAAAAGTGCATTACGGTTTGCGCAGTTGCCACCAGTGGCTGTCCAAAGACTTCTATGGCACAATGCATCCAAGTGCCACTAGATGGTTCTTGGTTTGGTGTTGAGAAGTACGTGCCTCCTCTTTCCCCAAATCTCTTTATTCACATTCACTTCTAACCCAATCATAAGGCCATTAAAAAAAATTCTTAAGGGCCAGGCCTGAATGATTACTAAATTATACACAGCTCTTCTAGTATAAGAGGGATTTCCAAGTGCCCAATTTTACTCCCATCACGTTAATGTTGATGTCACTGCGTATTCAACCATGCATTTTTGACAAGCCGGAGAAAGCAATGGCGATTTTGGCTTTTTTTTTTTTTGTTAACTTTTTGTCTTCAGGTAATGAAAAGCTTTTGTAAATTAGCTGAGTGTCAGTATGAGTTCTATGGCTTCAATCTCCTTTAAAAACAAAAATCTTAAGGGGTAAAAAAAAAAAAAAAAAGAAAAAAAAACCAACAACCAAAAACAAATAGAAAGAAAAACAAAAAAGGAAAAAATTGCTGATATTGCCACAAATCATTAGAATTCACCTGACGTGCTGAAACAAAACTTTGTTAAGTTCAAACAAATCATTGATTTGTTCTAATTTTTTGTGGTTTCCTTTTGCTCTTTCTGCCCCTTTGCCGTCCGATTGGTGATGTTATTCAAACAGGATCGAATTCCTGCTAAATGCAGGAGCGATCCTGCTGCTTCTTTCATCTCCTCATCATCACTCTCAGGGGGCTTTTCTGTACGTCTCTTTTTAAGAGGCAGTGTGTCACTTGGTATTTTTTTCGCCTTCATTAAATGTTGCCTTTTCTTGTGCTGGGATGCATACCCACTGTCAGCTAAAGAATCCTTGGTCTCCTTTCGATTTTGCTTTTTGTCCTCCTCTTCTGTTTCACTATGGCTCTCGTGGCTCTGGAAGCTAACTTCACTTCCTTCACTGCTGTCTTGGCTACCTTTAGTTGCAAATTCATACTGGTCATCAGCAGAAGAAGAGGAAACGGAGTCACTAGCAGGTGATGTGCTCCTGTGGTTGGAAGATTTGGCACTGCTGTAGTTGTGATCCTCCTTTGGGTCACCGCTAACAACTGGAGAGCCACAGGACTGTTCGCTTTCTGTCCGCATCCGGCAGTTTGTTATTCCATTCCTGTAAAAACAAATCAAAGCAGTCTTAGAAGCCACAGAGATGTGATCCTGCTTCAGTGCAAAAGATGATAAAGCCAACTGACAGATAATATAAAATTATGAGTATCAAAGTAATGTCCATGCAAGCTGATTTCAAAGCCTGACTGAAATTGCTTACGGATTGGACTCCACACATAAAACAAGCCAAAAGATACGTAACAGCACAAAAGGCAGGAGCAAGTAGGGGTTGATTAGAAATAAATGATGTCTGAACAATCCTGATTTACGTTTCAACTAATAGTTTATACTTCCAAAAAATTAAAAAGAAAAAACCCCATTTATTTATCTACTAGATAATAAATAAACTCTGATGAGTTGCATAAATATCCTCTCTCCTTTTCCATATAAAATGATACTACTAAAAACGTGGGGAAGAGACACTAGCTTTCTGGAGTACTTCCTTGCCTCCTCTCAAAGACTCTTCCAGCTCTAGCGTTCCAAGGGTAGGAGATGTTTCACCTGGAAGTAGCACAGCTTCCATTTAGGACTATTTTCAACAGAAGGAGCAACTAAGTATAAAACCCAGGTCCAGTCACATTTCTGATTGTGATAGGTTTATGAATAATCTTAAAAGCAATACAATCTTAAGCCACTAGCTGCCAACAAAATATTACAATGTGTTTAAAAACAAACAGTAGGGAACAAAGCGCCGTTTTTGCTCTAGAAGTTGTCTTTTTCCTCTTTGGTTTTATGGCACTCAGTGCTCTGGGAACTACTGCAGCATGATATATTTAAAACCAGTGTTCCTTTCTGCACTGGAAAGTATTAGAGCATTGCCACTGACTTTACAATACGGAATACAATGCTTGCAAGTCTGTTAAAGAAGGGACTGACCCTGTGCAGTGCTTAATTCCTGCTGAAAAAAGGACAGGAGGATGCTTATAATTGAGTAAAGGCATCATCATTGCCACCTACCAATCCATCAGCCTTGAACCCCTCTATCAGTTAAAAAAACAAACAAGACTGTTTAAACTACCACGATAAACTGCTTTAAATTCCACCCTCGCCATCTTCATGCTATCACTAGAGTGCTTTTGCACACTCACGGCAGTGTTGAATTAAAGCCTCTTCTTAAACGCATGCACTGAACAGAGATACTTCCTAAGAGGAACGGCATAGTGGCAAGTCCAGAGTTTTACTGCTCTTCTGCTTAAAAAATGGGAAAGTGGACATCGTGTCTGGTTTCTTTATAGAACAAACAGCAGAGTATTACCCATTTCTGAAAGGTAAGGCTGAAAGGTGGAAAAATGTAAGAGTGGTATATAATTCCACAGTTCCTATTCATCTAAATGCTCTTGCCTGTAGAGCTTGCTGTAGTAAGAAACAGGCTTTTGTGAACCTGTGACAGAACAATGCTAGAAGGTAGCAAATTAATCAGTCATTCCAAATGTTCTTATTTACAGTATTTTCAAAGAAATGTATATAATAGAAGGCCCAGTTATTAGCAAAGAAAGCCTCTTGCCAACCTCTTTTGCTCAACAAAATTATTTTCCCCTAGATTTTTGGGTAGGTTTATGATCCATAAATTATATACAGAACCCAGAAGGAATACACAAAGCTCCTTCAATTATTAATAACTAAATGCAATGTCATTCATGATTGTGCAGCAAGTCAGCTGCATTTACTCTGTGATGGTTTGCCACTGCAGGGGTTGTCATTAGAGGATGCGAAATGCTTAAAAGAAGAAATCATCCACACTAAACTAGTTTTAAGGTGAATTTATAACCAACTCCTTAAGATCAGTCATTACAAAGAAGCATGTGATGCATTTTAATTGACAGATTCTTCATTTTTAGGGTAAATTTACATTTAAAGATGTTAAAAATTATCATAAATTAGCATAAAATTAAAGTTACTTGATTTTACTAGGCAGCTAATAGTTAGAGCAATGTGGCTCAATAAAAATCACATGCTACTAATTTTCCATTAAAAAAATAGCAATAAATTCTTGCTCAAAGGAAACAAACACAGGATAGTATAGGTGAGAACTCAAGTGGGTTTCCTACTGACTAGGTTATTAGTGAACAAGGTTTCTAACAGATGGGATCAAGATGCCCTTTTTCTTGTCATTAGATTTACTCCTATTTCTTAAGTTTGTACCGAGAGACTATCAATAAAAGGAAAGCTACGGTTCCACAGAGCAGAGCAACCATGTGCCAAAAAGACATCCCTGATTTGGCCCACTCTTGAGTCTCTTGTGTTTACTTTTACATAAAGGGGCTATAATTTGGATCCAAAAGCTCTGCCCATGGGACTGACTCCAGATCCCAATCCTTTCAAAAAAGCATAAAACCAGAATGGAAGGCCTGGGGATTACAGAAGCAATGTCCTAGGGGAAGCTATACTACTATGGGGTTAGCAGCCCACAGGGAGCGACTGCAAATAGGGATGATGACAAAGAAAAACAGAAGTCCACAGAAAGGTGCAAAAAAGAAA
>VYZV01037735.1:235-55682 GCA_013401275.1 Pandion haliaetus | reverse complement strand
ATTCAGCTTTTGCATCAGGTTATTTCCATACTTCTACTCTAATCACACTGAGGCAACCTGTGCTTGCAGAGGTCCACAATAAGACTAAGATATGGGAATTTCTGTAGTTGCAGAGTATAAACTCCTTTAGATGTCTAAAGAAATTAATCAATAACAGAGGGCTGACTACTTTAAATCATCATGCTTTTTCTTTTTTCCTACATTTACTAGGTCAGCAGAAGGAATCAAGAACTACTATATGATGTAGACATTTCCAAGACTTTCTAGAGTCAGCACAGGTCCACATTTGCTGTATACTCTGGAAATCTGATCTTGGTCAAGCATTCTGTTAGTTTGCAGCAGATTAAACAGCTGCATTACTGTGAACAGATTTTGCTTCTCAACAATTCAGCTTTTCAATTTCTAGCTATACTTGTTTAAAGTAGAGGCTGTCCAGGGCAGGCTCCTTTTGCTTTGTGGGTGGTCAGAAACATGCACTGCGAGATAGCTTAGAGAAAATTTTACCTCTTCACTTTCAGTTACACCCATCTTTTAAGAAGCTAGTCATAACTTTGTTTTTTTCTGAGTCAGACTTTCAAACAAACTCTACATGTGATTGGGAGCAGTTTACTTTCAAAACGTTGTTGAGGAGCAGAAGTCCTTCTCGGATTGCATCCTAAAGAAGCAGCCTTCAGCCTCAGGCGCAAGAATCCTGGCACAGCTCAGAAGCAAAAGGGCACACTGCGAATTCTGCAAAACCAGCATCCTTAAGCACTGGGGTCTGCAAACTTCCTGATGGACAAAATATAAAAGTACTGTGATGCATTCGGTAAAAGCCTTATACCAAACAGTGGCAAGGATGAGGGCATGAAATTGTAATGTTACTGAAGTGTTAGCAAAAGTGGCAAACAGAGCCTTTATGTGGTGTGCCTTACTTTGGAGGTGGGGTAAATGTTGAAGGAGCTTTTATTTCTTCTCTAAACTTTTTTTTAAAATATGTATACCAAAAAGGAAGAGGATAGGAAAACAAAATGCTGTGATTCATTATGTTATTCATTTTCAGTAGCTGCAGAGAAAAACACCTGGTCACTGAGTTTCAAAGAAGATCTATGGTGTAGGCCCCATACTAATATAGATATAGCTAATACAGTACTGACAAAGATTATTCAATGCATTAGGTAGAAAGAAGTTTTGCATTTTCCGAGTGTGGACTGCATTCAAAGAAACTGCACAACCTCTTCTATTTCCAGTCTCAAGTGAATGTTTTTCCTCCTATTTGCAATTGAGAACATCCCCTTAATAACCACAGGATAAAATTAGGCATAATAACGTTAGAAAAGAATGCATGCGTTTTTTTAATTTTTTTTTTTTGAAAAAAAATTACTCTGTGTACTTCTGCACACATATGCTTATTTAATTTCCTTCTCTCTTTTCCTCTGCTGTACCCCCTTACACTTAATAGCTGAAAGAAAATTGGATGAATACCTCACTAACCAGCCCTCTGCAGCTTGGAAATCTCTGTTGTAAGGAACTTAATGAACAAAACAATTTTTTGACTTTGCCTGTTAATCAGTGTACTGACTGTGCTTAGGAAAAAATTATTGACTGTCTTTGAAAGATTAACATAGGTAGTTTCATTGTCAATATAAGTCATTAATTACATTCTGCTCACTTAAATTTCAGCAGGTTCATTTGGGCCACTAGGAATATTTGTCATTTACATGGCTAATTCAAATGAAAGCTTTATGTGTTGCATAACATGATAAACCACTTCTCTTCTGCTAAGCATGCAGTAACACACTTCAGAGCAGCGCCTTGTTCCTGCTGTGTATCGCTTCAGAGGACTGTCTTTCCCTGTGGGTTTCTAGCCTGTGGAAAACACTCATACACATCATGGAAAGAAAGAAACATTACACTGCTTTCTACAAAAAATACCTTTCCCAACTCACTTCCCCATTCCTTTCCGAAATGTTTTTAGGTCAGATATCGCTATTTAAAAGTGAAATCTCTCTCTCACCCATAGCTCAAGCAAATGAGCTGTTTGCAGGGAATCTGCTGGTAATTGCAGTGGAGGAAGAAATCTTCCTATAAAACTATAAAACAACTGCAGTCCCAGAATAGCAATAAGCTCCGGGAAGCCATTTCTTAGTTACCAGAATTGCTTGCCTTCCTACACTAGTTTACGGCAAGACCTGTGTATGCCGTGTGCCATCTTGCACCCAAGAGATGCTATCTGTGTAGCTAAAAAGAGCCTTTCCTTGATCGGTGACAGGGAAGGCTAAACTTCACCCCCAAATAATAAAGTAAGGCAGAAGTTTTTAAAATAGCGATGTTCCATTCATTAACTATCTATCATAAGGAAAGATCTGCAGAATCCTAACAGCAGCTTATCATGGCTCTGTGGTTTCTGATGGAAAAAAATGCATCATGTAAAGAGAATAAAGTGCTTTTCTCTGGTTATCATTCCATTCCAGGCTTTTGTGTCACAGATTGTCTGGCAGAGTCTCACAATTGTTTCCTCCTGCAGCTTCTGGTAATGATCTTCTCTTCTCTTCACTAAAGAGAAATATGCCCACAGCAGAGATGGGTTTTATTTGCGTTATTCCTTTGTATTTTTCCATTTTACCATTAACTGATTTTTAGCCCTCAATCTCTTTCATGTGCATGAACATCATTTCTGACAAGACTTGTGCAGTGCTCCAGGTAATTGTTGATATGCCCTGAAATCTGTGTCCTATTAATGCATTCATATTGTTATTAAATCTTTGATAAGCATACTAGATCTGAGTCAGCCCACGGACTGCATTGAGCAAATGACAGTGCACTTCAGTAGTGCACATCTGGCTGCACACAAGGAGCTGAAGGAGTGCAGAAAGCAGATCCTGAAGCAGTGAGTCTGATGCACAAGTGCATACGCAGCTGATACTAATACTCCCTAAATGGGCTTTTCTGTTTGATTTGTTGGAACTCATCTGTTCAGGCTATCATGAAGTTTACTATTTGGGGTGGGTTGTGGAAGAAAAACAACCAAGACAACTGCTTTTGACTTTGAGTCTGATCTTCTATCTAATGAAAGGGAACAGCAGGCATTTGGATGTGAACTAGCTGGCTGGTCCATGCTCAGAGAGTGCTTTGCCCCCTCCCCCAGTCCTCCTCCTTGGTAGCTAAAGCAGCGGCAGCTCCTTCTCCTGAGGCTGCTCTCCTAGTGCCGTGCTGCAGGGGGGCCAGCTGGCTCCTTCCTCTTGCCCTTGGCTAGTGTGCCACCTCGGAGACACACCGAGTCTCCACCTGCACAAGGCCTGAGGGTTGGATGCTGGCCGGTGAAGTGCAGGATATTTGACTATGATTCAAATGGATACCACTAAAAATAAGACCCCTTTTTTTTTTTGCCTAGCCAATGTGACTGCAAAGCCTATTTCCGTGAGCCCTGGGGAAGAGCACATTGAGTCTGATAGCTGATGAAGTGGTTAGTCTCTGCCTGGCATCCTTTATCTGATGAAAGACATCATGTGTGGAAGGTAACGTTGCTGGCTGTTTTCCTCGTGACACCCGAAATACCTCAGAATGAATGGGTTCAGAAATGAGCATTTCCTGCCTCTCCATCACTTCCAACGCCACTGCAGAACATGTTCATTTTTCAGTTACTTTCTTCAGTGAATTCAGTTGCTTCGTGTGTAAGCAGCATTACGTCTGTGCTTGTGATTCATTACATTGCTTATGGGTGTTCAGAGTCTGGAAGCCTCCTGTAAAACGTGATTTGTAAATACATCCTCCATGTGAGATGAGGAGGAAGAGAGGACTCTAGCACTTCGCTGCCTGTGGCACTGATCAAGTATGAAGGTAGGAAATAAAAAAAAAATATCTGTCCAAAGAAATCTGTTATCTGTTGAAAGAGCTTAAAATGGAGGTTTAAAATTAAGACAAATAGTAAATTATATACACAAATACATTTAACAGTAAGGTTACCAACTGTTTGGTTTTAAATCATAGATGCTAAGCCGATTCCACCCTTACTTTTGAGAGAGCGAGAGCCAGAGGGACCGAGAATTTCCCATTCTAGACCATTGGTCAATGTTTCTCTCTGCTCCAAGCATATAAGCAGAATTTGGCAGCTAAATGCTGCGAGAAATTAAATGAAGCAGTCCCATGTGAGATGTGGTGGGAAATACAGAGTCAGTCTTTAATCTAGTTTTCTGTAATTTTGTTGTCATTGACTTTGCAACTTACCTGTATGTTTTTTCCTGCGTATTTCCTACATTTAACCACTCCAAGAACTGAGGAAACCAATGCTGTCATAGAAAAATCATTGACTATCATAATGTGTCAGGATCAATCAACAGTATTTGAGATCTAATATACACAAATCTCTTGACTCTGTCACTGTGTGAGATAACAGCTTGTCACTCTGTTCACAGAGCAGCCGTATGATGAGAACAAGATGAGCTTCTGCTAGCAGTGGAAGGATGGGGAATCTGGTGATCTCTGGCTCCATCAGGCTCTGAAACAGTGCTGCGTGGTGCAAGCCCAAGTCTGTGCTCCTCTCTTCCCCTTTGCCTTCTCCCTCCCTCAAGTGCAGATTCTTTCTGTCTCATCCCAATACTCCTTCTTTGCTACTTTGAGACACCAATTTATCTAAAAATGGTTAGAACCAGCCTCTTTTTTCTAGCTGGGAATAGTCTCCCTGAAACCAAAATGGAGATCTGAACATTGCTTTACTCAAGCACCTCTGCTCCACTGCCACTTTCAGCATCCAGGTGTTTTTTTCCATAGTCACACAGATTCAGCCTCTTGATCAGCTGCAGCACCTCGCAAGGACTGGGAAAAACAATGGCAAGCAGACAATGGCAATTCATTTAGTTAATTGAACCGTTTCACTAATGTGGAAAAAGCAGTGCATTCCCCCCCTCCATCAGCTCTGCTGTCTGACACAGCAGAGCATTTTTTCCCTGCGATGCTTCCAATAAAACTCAGCCCGAGGCAGACAACCTGGCATAGGAAATTTTAGTCCAAATAGTTAGGCAGAGATATAAACAACCAAAATAGGATCTTTCAATAGAAACTGTCAGGCAACTGACAATAGGTGGTATTACCAGCTCTGTCTACCACCATGTATATCCAGCCTTTGTGTGCACACTGTGCTCACTGGGGCAAGCTCAGAGGAAAGGAAGACTTGAACAAGGGGGTTCAAGTCTTTCTCCGTAAGTTGCCTATACCTGTTCAGATGTTTTCCATTTTATCAGCATCCGTGGCAGGATGTAGCATAATGAATGCATGACTTTTATTAAACAATTAGCCAGGTGACATTTTTGGATTTTATATTACCCTCTAGTACCCTCACATACATTAGTAAGTGACTTAAGTATTCTGCTGGGTCTCAGACCATAAATAATTATGCGCCATTTTAAACACAGCCAAAGGAGCAATGTAAAATGCTTAAAAGAAAAAGGGAAAAAGTAGAGAAAGACAGACAATTCTCAAGAAGAGAATAAAAAACTCATACTCATGATCTGTCTAGCACACTTGGAAGATACTGATAGAGCATAATGCACTTAAAATTACAGCTACATCAATACCTGATAGGAAAAAATAATTATCCTTTTAGCTCAAAGCAAAAAGAAAACTAATGTTTTTACTGAAAGAAAAAAATCTTCTGAATGTCTTATACAAGTCTTTCAGGAGTTAATCATATAAGTAGCTCCTTGTCATGGGCAATCCTTAAGTAAAAGTGGCCTTCTCTACAGAACCAGCGGCAAATAGCCTCTCCCACATTCTAGTAAAACAAATACAATTTGTAATCTACTCCATCCTACCAGCTCAGCCTTTCTCCCTTGTTAGAGAGGAGCTTTATCCCAAAACACCCCTTTCTCTCCCCCAAAGTACTCACAGTGAAGAAAATGATACTTGTTTGCTGACTTGAGACTGAAGCAGAACTGCCATCTTGCCCCCCATCAGCCATTTGGGTCCTTGCCACGTTAGGCTGAGTAGACTGAGTGTACTACTACTAGTAGTAATAGTAGACGACTAAGTAGTGCATTGCCCCAGGAGTGAGTGCTTTTTACCCTGTTTGACAGTGGTGGAGAGAGATGGAAGCCAGTTCCATCACAAAATCCACATGCAGTTGAAAACAATGACAACAACCACAACAATGAGAAATATAGCTCGGCTTGTTTTCTACCACCTCCTCCACAGACTCATCTCTGTTCATCTGGTGGGTTGCATGTGCGTAAGAATATCCTGCAAAATGATTGGGACTATCTAGAGATGATCTGGGAGTCCAGCACCCTTTTCCAGTGACATGAAGCTGGCTGTCCCAAAAACAGCTCTCAGAGAGGTCAGGTGGCAACAGAAGCCTCAGGAACTTATCAATTTCATGCAACAGCTGGACTGATGCTGGAGTCCTAATGGGAGAATAAGAGCAAGGCTTCCCTGCCTGGTGGAGACTGCGGGAGATGCTCTTTTGCAGCTGTATCTCTTCACCTTTCCTGGGATGCCTGGCCTCTGATGGCCCTACCTTGCACACCTGTACAAAAGGTCCCAAACCACTTTCAGCTAGCACAGAACAGGCTTAGCTGAAAGAGTCTCAGATAAACTTCAAGGCAGAGGTTTTTTAACCTTGATTGTAGGAGGCTCTGTGTAACTGAGATATACGATGGATTGAGTCCTGAGAACATTTCAATATAGACACAATATTTAGCTGGAAATCTAACGTTACTGTTTCAGTACTGCTGATTGGAGGAAGGTTGGCGTTTGCCTTGCTGTTCTTGCTATACGTGTCCCTTCCCACCCATGAACTGCTTAAAGTAATTTTTCAAGCCTCGCCAACCCAGACTGCTGGAAACTAACCCCTGATGGATGATGTGATTTGAATGATGGATCCCTGTATCTCCTTCTAGGGTAGAGGCACCTTAGCTGTTCCTCCCTCAGATATTTTACAACTAGCAGTAACAATAAAAGAAAGAAAGCAAAGACCTTGAAAACTATTCACACTTTTCCTATTGCTATGGAAACTAATTTTTTTTTCCCCCACACATCAGTACATGCTATTATGCTTTATTATGAAACTCTGGTAAGGCTTATCTTCTTATAATGAAGAGCTTTATGTAACTTATGTAACCTCCCTTGAATTGTTGCAGAAGAGGTAAGTCTAGACTATGAAGTAATGCTGCACAGTACAATTTTAACTTGAGATATTTTGCATAACAGCCTCTGTGGTCACAATGACAAGGGCTTCTCTGCCTGCCTGAGAGAAACTTGGGTGGGTTATTTGAAAGCACCAGGAAAACAGCTACAAGTGATGTCTCCAGGCAGACACTGAAGGTACAAGAAAGAGGTCTGAATGACATCTCACTGTATTCACTGAAGACAGTGCTCGAGGTATCCCCTTAGATGCAGACATCCCTCTGGAGATCCTGTTACAAGCTGTTAATCTCAATTCTGTGATCTACAATGTAGACTTCTTTTTTGCTGTGCTGGGGGGAATCTCTTAACTTTTTTCCTAAGACTCTCTGCCTCTGCTCTTCTCAATATCCATACCCAGACCAGCTGTGGAAGCAAAACACGTTTTTCCTTAGAGCATTAAATAGGCCTGTCCTGTCACATACTCCGTGAACAGTCAGGTATTTCAGAAAAGCTGAAAATTAATCCGTGCCTTTTCCATGCTATAAGCATTGAGTTTGTTGAAGTCCTACGGAGAACATCATTTTGGCAATACTTGCCACGTGAGGCAGCTCTGTCTAGTGCCATCCCATAAGCTGGTCAAGCCCAGGTGTATTGGGTGTTGGTGGAAAGGTGTTGGTAGTGGGTGGGCTGCAGGGTGGCCTCTGAGGAGAGACTGGGGGCTGCCCCATGCTGGACACAGCCAGTTCCAGCCAACGGCCCCACTGCAGAACACAGCTGAGCCCACTGCCCAAGCTGGTGGTGCCTTGGTGAAAACATATTTAAGAAACGGCTTATTTTCAGTCAGGGCAGAAACATACAAACCGAACGATGGGGCCTCCTTTTTCCCTGTACAATAATGAGGAGAGGAGACACATGCAACAAGCCCTATTAACCCCAGCCCCTCCCAGGAGAGTTTAGGAATATGCCTTGAGGACCTTCCTTGGGTGCCCAAGCCCAACTACTGTCTGGATGCTCAGCTGAATCCTGCTCACTCACCTGCCCAGAAGTTTCCAACTTCATGCTCAGCACTTCCCAGGACCCTGAGAGCTGAGAGACCAGCCAGAGAGGTCACTCCAGCCCCACCTCCCACTGAGTCAGCTAGGTTCGCCCAGGACTTCTGCCATTTAGCTTTCACTGTAAATGGCAAAGAGTAAGGGAAGGTTCACGATCAGACTGAAAGGTCCTGACAAATAGCTCTTGCAGCTGCTGTTGATCCAGATCTCTCTCAGGGCTCATAAACTAGAAACTGCTGTTGCAGGCTGGCTGCTGAGAAAGAACTATTTCCCACTTCTGGCTCTAGATTCATCTAATCTCTCTACTGCTAGTGCCAGTCCTGCTGAGTCAGCTCCCTTCTCTGCTGGACCAGTGTCTATTTCTCCTGACTTTGTAACTCCTGCATTATCAGTTTATCAGTTTTCCAGCACCTTTGAGTACACAGTAGAGAGTGGGGTCAAAACCAGGGACAATACCTTTGTATTGCGTATCTGGAGGTCTTTTGCAATGCTGTGTAGATGAGAGAAAAAACCCCCAGCACACCACTGCTTCCTGGACTTCATGCAGAAACTGCCATGCAACCCATGCATCTACTGTCAGCTGATGCAGGTGCAAACTAACAGCTGGGGTTTTTTTTCTTGAACAGTGAATATACTTGCTGGCATGGTGTTCACTGATGATATCAGCTATCACTGAAGTCTTTCTTCACAGACACTGTGGCCTCTTGGGATCCATACAGGAGCATGCCGCAAGGAGGTTGCATTCCTTTTTCTGTTATGGAAAACCTGAGGTCTACAAAATCTGGTCTTCTACAAGGCTCAGCCTGCTCACAGAAGAGGTGCTTTGCTGAACTGTGTCTATCACCACCACTTCCGTCTATCATGGGAGTAAACCATCTTGGAAACCAGCTACCTGCAGTCCTACTTGGGAGTGGACTCTCTGTGTGTTTTTAGATACTGGGAAGAAGCCATGACTATGTGTGTCTATTATCTGGGGTAATATGGGTGCTGGGACCATGATTCTGTCTTGGAGACAGCATTAGAGGAGAGAAATGATAGGGTAGATTTGCCTATATCCAGACAATCATAGGAATAAACACCTAAGATAGTCCGTATTTGGGGTGGAATTGCCAAATGCTGGCTAGTTCTGAGGTAGGGTAGGAAAGAGAGGCATATAGTGCTATGGAGGTGTAAGCATGGCCAGGGGATCTACTGGGGAGGGCTCAGTCCAGGCCAGTACTCACCACCATCAGGCTGAAAGTTTAGAGAAGTTTAATGGAAATTAAACATACAGTAAGGGTTTTAAAGAGTTGCCTATTTGATGTAAATTTCTGTTTAAATTTCTCTTTGTTTTATTTAATGGGGACAAGACCAGGCCATTAAAACCACTGAATCATTTCTAATAATACTTGGCTAATTTTAACATATTAAAATTCTGTGGTGCTATTGAAGTAGAAAACTTTGAACACTAACCATTTTGCTTTGTCAAAATATTGTAATTTCACTGTCTTTGATTTAAATGTAGTTCCTTAAATCTCAGCTACACATAAGAAGTGAGTCATGAATTTAAATGGCACATTTTAAAGTCTAACCAAAAATATTCATCATTTTCACAGGAGATATTGATCTTGTCTGTCCTTTATATTGTAGCTATACGTAATACAACATGGCTATTAATGTCAGTAGGGTATGTTCACATGAAGGGGAAGAGATTCCAGTAAAAATACTGTGTTTCTTGTTGAATGCCCATGTACCTGTAGAGCATGTATTCTTTTAAAAATATCTGTGATTGCAGCTCCTGTGTTTTCTGTTCTCAATTCTAGAAGGGAGACACACTGCATTCTTTGCCCAGTACACATAGCTTGGCCATTTCTGAAAGATGCATTGAAGTAAAACATATTAGGTAGGAGCACAGAGGCAAAAGAAAAAGTTTTTTTTTTCCTAGTGGGAAAATGTTAAAGTTGCAAACTCTAACTCTAACCCTAAATACCTGAAATGACATACTTATCTGGACACATATAGTTCCTACAAATCTTCCTCTTCCATTTCTGTACTGTAAGGAGCTCTTTGTACAGACCTTCCACTGGCTCAAATTTCATCAAGATCTCTGCTACCTGGGTAGCTATGTGCTCCACGGTTTTGTTCAGTAATGGCAATAGTTTACAATATATGTGAATATATGTGTGTTCCTGGTGTATATTTGTAAATGTATACATATATATATGGTCGAGAATCTTGCCTTGTGAAGATTTCAGGAATACACTGCCAGGGTACTGGCTACAGGGAAGAGACATCGGGGTGTTTTGTGGAGATCCTTCCCGGCAGTTTCCCACTTGCATTTTCTCTTACATGGCGCAGCGTGTCTCCTCTTAAGAACTAGTCTTGAGGCCCTGCACGTGCACTGGGGACACTGAGGTGCAATAGGTAGGGTTTCAGTTACACCAGGCTATGAAGTAGACCTTGCAATACAGAAAGAAGTTACTTGCATATTCATTCCTATACTTCCTTTATTTAAATGCTTGTAATATTGCAGAAATGCTTATGTATAATTCATCCTCTACCTTCTTTCCTCAGGTCTGCTTTTGTATTTGTTGGCATAGTGCCTGTAAATATAAGATTTAATGTCGAGCTCTGGCCCACTGCTTCTACATTTCATATAGTGAATCATGAGCTTTGTTTCTCTAAATAAACAGGGATTACCTCACTTGACTTTCTGGGACTTGTTGTCACCCTGTGTGCAAATTATCATCATGGTTTTGCCACTGACCTGCTGCCATCTTAAGATCTTTATACAGTAAAATATTTTTCTCACACAGCTTCCATGCTGTTCCCAGAAGAGTCATGTTAGCATATGTGTGTGAGCTTTTGGGGATTTAACTTGACTCTCATAATCTGTTTAAACTTCAGTGTTGGGTTTTCTTTTTTTGGTTTGTTTGGTTTTTTTTCTTTTTACTTTTTTCTTCTTTTCTTTAATCTGGGCCTTTTTCTCCTTAATTTACCTTATTTCCACTCATAATTTTTGTAGTCTTTGTCAATCCTCTTCTCTTTCCTGGACCCATTTCACCCTTGACCCATCTTTTCCATTAGGCAGTTCCTCTTTCGTTGGCCTGAGATGCAATCTGCAAACATGTGAGTCTAATCAAATAAAGAATGAGTATCATAAAATGGCATAGTTAAAGCTGGTTGGAAAAAGCCGCAACGGTGAGGAAAGAGGAGATAAGGATCTGGATATGTGGCAAGACAGAGAAGATTCACTGCTTCTGAAACAACTGAAACAATGTTGTAATAGGGGGTGAAATCATCTGGAAAATGGCTATAATTCTCACTCTAAGGCAATCTCCTACTAGGTAAAGATATCAAGATGAGCAACTAAAAACATATGAGAGGAACCTGCTGCGTTTTTCACTTCAAGACACAAAACACATTCTTGTAAAATATCCAACTGTTTGGTTTTTGTTTTTTTTTTAAAATTATAATTTCCTTTCCTGCTGCTCTTTTATGGCTTGTATCTCCCATGCAATAGACACATTTGTACAGTTTTCTCCCACCACATTTGTAGACAGTGAAGAAGGATAAGTGATAATATCAAAATCAGCCCTGAGATCCAATAGAAGGTGATATTAGATGACCCCATACTAAGCTGCAAGGAGACTGTCAGGAAACCCCTGAAGGAAGGTAGTTAGCAAAGTGCTCTAAGAAGAGGGCAATACTGAAAGTAGGGCTAGAGACATGCATAATGCTTATTTAGCCTGAAGCAAGGTTGATATTTTATGGTGGTGACATTTTATTTTTTTAATAAAAGGAGAGGGAGAGCAGTAGCTTTCAGTGAGACAGGTAATTCAGTGAAGCAAAAGTAGCTGACTTGTAATTTTGAGAGGTGCCCTGTGGAATGAATGCAACTTGAAAACTGGAACTGGAAAGAGATGTAGTGGAGTGGGTCATTTAGTTAAAACATCAGTTTAACATTTGTTTAACAGAGAACAGAAGAACTGATCAAGTGGTGAAAGGTTATTGATGGCAAAGGCAGATCTGAGTTTAAGGCTGCATTTAACAGGCATCTGTCCTGTGGTATGTTTAGTAAGTTATTCTCTTATTCTCTAGACAATATTAAGGTCCAAATCACTGTCCAAAATAAGAAAGAGGTAGTCATTTTCAGACCACCTACCGTGGTATGGAAAATGATCTACTGTGGCTTTTAAACTCAAAGGAGGAATGAGCTTACTCAACTAGGGCTAATGGACCTTTGGTCTTTGCATAGTCTTTAGAAGAATGGCACCAAATCGGTGCCATTTTTAGGTTTCATATCAGAGCTATTAAAGCACCTTTACTAGTATTGCAAGTGTTGGATGATGTGACCTTACGAAGCCTGCCTCATCCTAAGACAAGTCCCAGTCCATCTCTATGCCACTCATGCCACATGCTCTAAAGTACTTTCACTTTTCTTGTGTGTGTGCATTCTTATGACAAATAGGGTGCCTTCATGGAAGACATTTCCTGGCACACCTATGAGCAGAACAGCCATGCTTTAAAAGCAAAGCTATAAGCAGTATCACTGGTGTTACTCACTGCTCCAGGACACTTACCTTAGTGAGAAAAAGTTGGCTGAACTGCTTTCCGGGGTAACCACCATGTTCATGTAGTCTCATTTTCATGTGTTGCATGACACCTGTCCTTCTGGTTTGGCTTTGATAGCCTGATAGCCAGGATCTTGAAAGCCAGGAGGCAACTGAAGACCCAAGGACAGGCTTTCCTCTTATTCAGGTAGGATCCCAGCCCTGGTTTAGCAGGTGTCTGTCATGCCAGAAAGGCATGAAGGGCAAGGTGAACAAGTGTATGCAAACCTTGTGTGCCTCCTTGCCAAAGTATGGTATGGACACCCACCAGTGAAGTTGCAGCTGGGGTGGGTGGAAGAGCATCACTGAGCCTGGGTGGGTGGAAGAGCATCACTGAGCCTGGGAAACTGGCAGAAAGTTGTGTGATCCTACTGAAGGGTGATATATACACAGCTTATGGCCAGTTCTTCTGCCTTAATAGGTCATTGTCTCTGACTAAGTTGATCTTCAAAATGGCACTGTCCCTTGAGCTTCTAATAGGAGGCTGAACACAGCACTCAAGTGAAAAAGAAGTGACAAAGAAAACAAAGCCAGCCTAAAAGCACTATTAATCTTTCATGGAGCACCTGATACAAAAAAATAGATGAAATTTATGTATTAGCTGCAGGAGGATATTGTTATTACAGTGTTGTAACGTGTCCCGCTCTAAACTTAAGAACTTATATTGACCCTTAGAAAACAAGTTCTTGTAGGTCAATGCCTAGAGGAAGAGCAGCAGTAAAGACAGTGAGTCAGATGACTAGAAGATTATTTACTTGGAGGAAAATCTTGTAGATCCCTCTTCATGGTGCTCACTGGGGGAAGCAGTGGTTAGAGAACTGATTGGTTATTGTTGTGAGAAGTCATCTTTTATCTAAATTTGGGGCTTTGAGTCATCCTTGCCTTCTTTGATTATTATCATAAAAGACTGTCACTAATTTGGTGGCAGGCAGAAGCTTTGTATATCTAGCTTTACATGAAGGGCTTGAAAGAAAGATCATTGCCACAATTATTTTTGAACTCAGTATTCGTCTCCAGAACATCCTCCAAACAGTAACAGCAGAACAAGATCAAATAATTTTGCTCTTGATCATATAAGTACTTGAGATGGAGAACTGTCTTTCACTTTGAGCTTCTATGTGGAACATCCACTTTCTCTGTGAACAGCTGCTTCCAAATTCCTTGTAGCAGGCACACATCACTTACCTCTTCACCTTATATATACTGTTTTTCCCCTAAGTAGGGGAGATATTTGCAGTGATTTCAGTCTCCCAGGTCTCACTCCAAGAATGAAAGCAGATGAGACACTCCAGAGATCACAACTTTGAAATCAAATCAGAGTTCAGATTCTATTCAAGGTCACAGTGCAATTATTTTTTATAACTGCATTTCTGTTTACATACTTTGCAAACCTAGAATTACATACCAAGAAGTAGTATAGCAATCACTGGTTCCGTGTGGACATGACCAAGTGACCTTGGTACAAAACTTCAGTTTGTTCAAACCACTGTTATTGTGCTTTCATTTTTATAGTGGCTAATTCAACAACCTTAGGAAAAACACTCAGCAGGCAGATGTACAGAATGTCTTAATGCGATCATTGCCAGGTGCCCCAGGCTGCTATTTTTCCTTATGTTCTCGTCTTATTCTCAGTAGAAGCCAATTTATCAGTTTCAAAGAACTCAGAGGATTTTACTTAGAACTCTACTTTGATTTTGGGAAAAAAAAAATAAAAATTGCTTTTGTCATCTTTCTGGAAACAGACTAAGATTGCCTCCTGCCCTGTTAGGCAACTTAGGGCATTACCGTATTGTCAAGTGTCAGTTTTGTAATGAAATTCTAGCTGGAGGTATGCAACAAATAGATTTGTTAGACATATACAGAAATCCTATTATGTATATGAGAAGCATGCATCTGCATTGAGTTACAAATGTCATAAGTAGACATCTGCAATTTCTGTGAACTGTTTTAATAGCAATTAAATGTCACAGGGCACTTTGTACTGTCAGGCAGAAGTATTCCACATACACCCCATATAATTGGTCTTTTATAATGCTGGTTGTTTTTTTTTCCATAAATAAGGAAAAAGGTAATGTAGTAAGAGAATAACTCAGATTGCTTTACACTAATTGTATTCCAAAACATTTTGTGGTTTTAGATAACATAATTAATGGGGAGTATTTAGCATAATTTCTTCATATAATATAAAACTTCCATGTTTTATAATGTTTTAACTTTTCAGAAAGAAGGTCGGAAATCTGCATCAAAGATATGCAAAGAAGTGATCATATTTGTACCAGAGTTTCAGGTTTCATGTGCAATTTGATGCTTGGGTGTAATTTCATGCTCAGGTGATTGATTACCTGCCTGTTTAGTTAGATACTTTTACTCACAATTATACTAACTTGCACAAAATCTCAGTAAAGGAATGGATGATTTGCACAAACTTTTGTATAACTATAGTTTAAAACTAGATATAGTTAGTCAAAACAGTAAGGAAATACAGTGAAATAAATTTTTACTCTCTCCATAATTTTTTTCTATTTCTTCTGAGATTTCCTGAGAATTGCAAAAGTAAAGAAGAACATTCCTAGGCCTCCATTACTGGTTATTGCCTGAGCCTGATTATCAAGTTAGAAGGACTTTTGGTCCTCTGACTTGATACAGCCCTTGATACAGATGTTTTTAAAAAAGCAGTTTCAAAAAAATGGAATTTTTCTCTTTCATGAAACACTAGATTAATATCACTTTGCAAGGAAGTAGCCACTCTTTCAATATACAAATACTTGGGAGTTTTAATAATACTCCAGTATAAAGAAGAGTTATAAACTTCTCTTGTAAAATACGTGGATTCATTTTATAGAGTATCTTTTGCTCTTATACAATAAAGATAATGGAGCCTGTATTCTCAGTGCACCTGAAATATATTCATTTTCACACTTATGTGTTCAAGAGCTACTGTATTATTACTCTGTAAATTTGATTGCAAAAGGAATGAAACATTTTCTCATGTGCGTTACTACTGACTTTCTTTCTCCTGGTTGCAACAATCCTGAAACATTCTTCTAATCTCTGGAGGAGTTAAAAGATTAAAGTAAAGCAAACATACATCATGTGCTTGAAAACTTGGTTAAGTAAAAGTAGCATTGATTTATTTATTTTTTACAGTGTTGTTGATATATTGGCTGTACTAGGATTTACAACAAATAGACTATTTCTGCAGTTTTAATTAAATGTGACTGGCTTAAAATGTGAAAGTGGTAAACAGGAATTACAGATTATGTTTGCCTGAGGATGGGGTTTAGTGTTTGTAACTTAGAAACGCATTTTTAACTTGAAAGTAACATTTAGATTGGCTGTTTCAACATATAGAATATGAATTAAACCCAGAAAAGATACTCAGTCGTTTGTGGACTCATAGAGCTGAACAAATATTGAAGGACACAGTAAAAAATTCTGGTAAACATTATAACCCTATATACCCTCTATAGAGGTATTGCTCATAAACCCAGAGGTGGCCTCTGTACACCAGTTCCCATTCTGTAGCCCTGCCAGTGGAACATCAGCTATCATATTAACATTCTGAAACAAGAAGATTTACATTAGAAATAATTACATGATTCACAAACCCCATGGTAGTGGGGTTTACTTGCAAGAAGCACAGGCCCATCTTCTTAAAACAAGAGGGAGACTTTGTGCTGTGGCTGCCTTGCTGCTTAGCATTATGGCAGATCCCATCTTCATCAGCTCCTTTGTTAAACACCTTATTTGTGTAACTGCAGGTATGTGGAAGTTTTAATTCATTTGCCTGCTGGACCTTCCTCCATGCCTCCTTCAGCAAGAAGAGCTGTACTCTTGTGTGGGTCTACTCAGCATATCTTCTGGAAGCCCCTAGTGTACTTTGGAATATGCATGGGATTTTTGTGCTCCTTTTACACCATTTATAAAATACCTGCTGATGAGAGAAAGTCTCTTTAAAGACTGCCGGGTAGACTGCAGCTCACCTGGCTGTCATCAGTAGGGGACTCTTCTCTCCATGGCCAGGTGACAAGAGTATGATGTGACTGAAATGCCATAGGGCACATGCAGCCTCTTCAGCTCCGTCATATTGACGTTACTCTGCCTTCTCTTAATGGAGACATTTTAAAAAACTACGATGGAATCTCAAGGGAAAAATGATACATTTTAGACAGTAAACTAATGTCAAGAGAAATAAACTATAGAACTAAACTAGGATTAATCTGGCTCATATTGAAGATGATGGAATTCAATATTCATTGAATAGTGAATGTAATATTCAATATACTGTAATATTATTGAATCAGTGAGAACCTTCCCATTGACTGCCGTGGATTTGGCTCAGAGCTTTGTTATCTCTTTTTGCTGGATCATTCCACTTGGCCTCAAAACAGGCAAAACTCTTTTTATCAAGTAAAACAGAGAAAAGTATTAAAACACTGCTTTATCCATTTCCCCTGGACTTATTTTCTGCTTCTTGGGAAATAGATTGTTTTTCAGTTAAGAAAATGTTATTGAGGAATACATGGACTTTGATATTTTTGTTCATATTACTAAAACCATGTCACTGTTGCTTTTTATTTTTTGTCAAGATGAAGGAAAATAAGAGAGTTCCACCTTGAGCTATGCCCAGGTATTACAGATAACTGATAGCCTCCTTAATGCTGTGTGAGCACATCTGAAAATTAAAAAAAGCTATCTCTAAGTTTGTTTTGGTGTGTAACTAGAGATGGCAAAGTATATACTCGCTAAAAGGGAAGGAAAGAAAGGTACAATATTTATTGCGATTTTATGCCAGAGAAGTGTGCTGCATGATTTATCATTTCTTCCAGCTGCCATATAAATCTTTTTTCTTCTACATCAATGGCAACTTCCAACCTTGATTCTACAGAGACAGATGCAAATGTCATTTGCTTTCTTGCAGACCAACTGCAAGAAAGACAACATTATGCTTGTACTTACAGGTCTGAGCAGGTAGGCACTTGTATGCTATTGAGGTTTTTATTTTCTGCTCCAGATAAAAAGATATGTTTCTGACAATACATACATTTCACAGTAGTGAAAAAACATAACTATGGGGTGTTTGGTGTCTCCTATAGCAGTGGCTACTGCAGCGATGTGAAAATACAGTATAGGCAAAAATCATGTTGGAGGAACATTGTCATAAAATTCCGAGACTTTCGTTTACAGGTTTGCTTTCTTTTAATGTTACCTGTGTTCCTGTTTTTTAAGTTCTGGTTTCTTGGTAGGCATCTATTCAAATTCCTGTATTTTGAAATATTGCTATCATCAAAAATTGAAAACTCATAAAAAATAGGAAAACTGTTGAGGAAGTACTTCTCCTATGGTTTCATTGCTACCTTCATATATTTTTTTTTCTTTATGGGCATTGATTTTACATGTTTTTTCTTCACAGATTTGGCAATTTAAATTCTTTTGAATCATCCTTAATGTTCTTGATGCATTTTTTTGAAATTACTTCTTACATGTGCTGCTATTGCCTTTTGCAATGAGGATTTTTCTCTAAAAATTATATTACATAGTCTGACTTACACTTTCTCCATTTTATTCACATTGGATGTAACAGTGAAAGCCTGCTTTTATTGTCTCATATCCCAAGCACATTAAGACCTGGAACTTTAGCTGAATTCTAAATGTCTAAGCCACTGCAAAATTTGTTGTCTCTCATGGCTTTTTATGGAGGGTCAGGATACTTGGAGAATCTCAATAGAGGTTTCCTCTCTTGTGCAGGGTGTGAGTATGTGGGTCTAAGGAGAACTTTGTCCAGTTGACATAGATAACGGGGAGATATATATTCAGGCTTTGAGTTAATATGGATCCTATGTTAATATTTATGGTTTCTTGCATTATGGTTCTATATGTAATCACAACCATATTTATTAAATTGATTTTGCCATTAGTTTTCAAATATGCATAAATTTTTGCAGAATTTACTAACAGAATCTGAACAATTCAGGGGTATCTGATCCCAGAATTAGGTATAATGTGCCACCTTATTAATCCAAAAGTTTGATTTATATGCAGTAGGTGTCATGACAGTCCACAGAACGTAAAGCTCTCCAAAGTAAACTTTCTGTGTCTATTATCTTTGGCTCAGCACTTTCTAGAAAAATTTTCCTCATCACTTTTCTTAATAGAGAAAGCCAGCGACATTCTCTCTATAGCCTATCTTTCTTCTTTTCCTTATTCTTCCTACTGTTGTACTTACTGCTTCACTCCTATTTTTCAACTGCTTCACTCCTATTTTTCAAATAATGCTGCAGTAAGAATGAGTCATTGGCCAAGGACAACTACCGCCTAATATTGAAAAGCAAATAAGGAAAACAAAGCAGAAGAGAAATTTTCCAATTTGTTTCCTAGCAGTGACACAAATCTTTAATAATGTTTTCATTGATTACACTCTCTTGCTCAGCATTTATGCTAACAGGAAAATTATTACAGTCTGTAATGTGCAGGGCTCAAGCACTGATGAATGAGTTACTGTGTCTATCAGCTACTTAATTAGAATTAATTATTCATAGACTTCCCTGATGAAAGACCTCATTATTACAATAATCATATAATGTAGGTTGTCAGTGTTTTCTGAAATACCTTGCCTAATGGGGTTATGGAAATTGCTTGTGATTTTAGTCTAGCAAAACCAAAGATTAGAATGAAGCCCCGAAATGTGGTCTGACAGAACCTTCTCATTGCTCTACGTGAAGGCAATCCAGCAGATTGCACAGCCCGGTGCCTGGCCCAGACCAACCCCTCCACAGGAGCACGGGGTGAGGATGTGCCATTGTCCAAGTAGGCTGTGAGAGATCCAGTATGTTCCTGGGGAGGCTGTGGCAGCACCTCAGCAAGCGTGATGCAGGACTGAAATCTGGGGAGGATGGGAGCAGGTCAGTGGCAGTTCTGTCTGCAGGCAGACCTCTGCAGACTGCTGAGGTGCTGGGCTGAAACTTTTCAAGCAGCTAGTGCTTCTCTAGAGAATGCCAGCTCTTGCTAACTGGGGTTAACTAATGCTAGCGGTTGTTAGCTTGTGGAAGGCCGGATGAGGAGAGCAAGGGTAGCAGGTTCTTTGAGGGAGCTGGAGAGCTAAGGCTGTCTCGAGTGTGAGAGTCCTCAGGGTGAAAGCTGTGAAAATTCCCGGCACCGCACACTTCCCTTGCAGATCCAGATGAGATGTTGTCTTTGTCAGAACACCTCTGCCTTAATCATCCCTGAACATTTTCCCTTTTTGAGGTGTTCTTTGGAGTTTTCAGTTAACTTTAAAGAGCACCCACTTATTTCAGGGTTGAGTTCCTTCTATTTCAGAGAAGAAATGGCAGAAACATGGCAGGACAGAGTTAAGCTCGCTTGAAAGGAATGTTTTCTCTACCATGTGCTGCCTTTGTCTTCATCAGCTACATCCTAGCGTGGCAGCAGCCCCTGAGAAGAGGTCAATGCTTAGCAAATGAAATGCATGGCACAGAGAACACCAAGTTGTAACAGGTACATAGCTGCATATATCACAGGAATTCCAGGGCCATTAGTTATAATTAGGTAATTTATTAAAAAGATATTGTTCACATAACATATTCAAGCCTTTACTCTTCAATTACTGGGAGGACACTAAATTAGCAAACGCTGTATAAACGAGGCTTGAGGGCTTTCACTTTGTCAGTGTGCTTACACCCAAGCTGGAGAGAAAATGATCTGTTCACAACTAGAAATGAAACTATTGATATGTCATTGCTTTCTTGCTCATGGCATAAACTGTAGTTCCTTATATTTACTTTGTGACCAACAAAAAACTTTCAGAATTCCTCTTTTGCATTTTTTTGATAGCATTTCCCAATGGTGCTAGCTATGGTATCTCATGTGTCAAAGGAGAAAGAAGCAAACAGGATTAGTTTGTTAGTCAGTGTTTTATCTAGACCAGAAAGAAAGAGAGAGAATGAAAGCAGCCTGGGAATGTGGCATGTGAATTTCTTCCATGAAGCATAAGGTCTAACACCTTATTCTATCTTGATGGTCTTTGGGCAGCAGTGTCTTTGGTGGGAGGTTTCCCAACAAAATTGGATCTGAACTTTTAGATATTCTAGATCTATTTTTAAGCTGCATGGAAAGATATCTAAACCAGGGCAACTAGCATCTATCCATCTATTCTTGGAAATGAGGCTAAGTTTACCTAAGTGATGCTGTGGATTTAGAGTCATGGAGGAAGATCTTGACCTGTCTAAACAGTAAATTATGTGAACTGCTTTCTGTATTGTGATTGATGATGGCTGTCAACACAAGTTGCTGACATATCTCACTTAGGCTTATTAGTAGGGGTGAGATCCATTGAATTGTTCAGGCTGGGTTTCATCTGGAACAAACTTTCAGTGTTCAGCACATATCCATAAACGTCTAGTAAGGACAAAGCCCCAGCTGACTGCTTTGGTGATCACTAGATCGCTGGCTATTAGCTTAGTGCTATTGAGGTTGTGAAGCTAAGAGTTACTTCTTACATGAAAATGCAAGTTGCAGAAATGTGGGGAAGGAGGAAGGAAAGGGGAGGGTTGGGAAAGAAGGGGAAAGGAAGGGAAATGGAGCAATCCCCTTCCCTCCTTCTGCAAAGAACAGGAGATACTTTATGCAGTTAGTATTGCACATCTGACAAAAGGCATTTAAACAATTTTGAACTTTCTGTGAAGTTAGTATAAAATAGCAATGCTTAGAATAGCACACCATTATTAATTCTGAAATTGTTTCAAAGTCCCCCTTTTCCTCCCACTCCACACATTACATAGACATGGTTACTGTTATTTTTATGCTTAACTCCCAGTATATCTGAAAATGAACAATGAAGTATGCTCATATCATGGAATCAGGAAAAAAATACATGCATTGTTGAATTCTGCTCCAGTTACATGGGTCTATAGCATGTATGGGGAAGCCTGTTCCTTAGCTCTGGGCTGAAACTGGTTCAACTGAAGTTCATAGTAGCCCTTTAGCTTTTTCCGTATTTGAAAATATAGAAATCAATTTAACAAATTTCTATTGACTTGCTTGCATGAAATTATCGCACTATCATCTGCTTTTCACAGAAGTAGATGTAAAGATTTTTGTGTGAGCTTGTCAAATAATTGTGGTCATCTTGTAAGTGACGAAAAGTTGTTTTTACCCAAGAGTTCTTGCTGTGATGTTGCTGTGTGTCCTGCTGACACAGAGGTGGTGGGAGTGAGATATTGCTGCCCTCAGAAAATACCCCAGGCTTGTAGTGCCATCCAGTTCCTTCTGGTCAGGGGAAGGTGTACATGATGGACTAGCCACTTCGGTGTGTTTATTTACTGGGACGCATACCCTCGTGTGGCAGACTGCATGTATTGCATCGACGCGCAAAAGAAGAGGGTTGGAAAGCTTGAAAAGACCTTTGCAACCACTGTGGCAAAAATCAACATAAATAGATGTAATAGACGTAGATCTAAAGGAAGGGTCGGCTGCCAGAGAAAGGGAAGAAACTGCTCAATCACTTGCCTGTTTGTTTCCGTGAGCCTGAATAGGGATGAGTTCAGCAGAATTAGGCCTTGCGGGTTTTTGTTTTTCCCTAGATATTTGGGAATGGTCATCTGGGACAGTACTAATAATGAGTCAAAACAACTCTTAGCTTCCCACAAGAAAAAGTATTCGCACTTATGCCTGTGACTCAAATTAATTTCACTTACCATATGAGTCAAATATGAATCATGATGGGTAGAAGCATAATTCCTGAATGTCTTGTGATTATTTGCTTTTTCTGAAAGCCCTGTGTATATGTTTGGCTAAATTTTTTTTGTGGTGTATCAATATATTTTAACCTGTCTTCACATTTCTGAACCACAAATATTTTTCTTTACTGTATATGATAGTATCTTCAATATCTTTGTTCTACAGCTGTTCATAACTCACCATTTATACTGCCATAAAAGCGTACTAGGTCTATTGTGAGGGATAGAGGCAGAGTTTAAGCTTAAGCTAGCATGGGACTGGGCATTGTAATAATAAGGTTATAAAATATTTCCGTCACCACTTTGAATACAAGTGTATTTACTCATGCTGGATTTCATAATGTGCATTCCTTCTTAGGGAGCTGGGAAAACAACACAGTCATATCTGCATTAGGAAAAAAAGGTGGATTGAAACTAACATGACCGACAGTCCTGGGGAGAGGATAAGAGAAGTATAAACATGATGTTCTGTGCCGGTGTTTTACAAAATGAATATGGTTGTCACTAAGGAGAGATTTGTCTAGGCATTCTTAATGCATGGCAATGGCACTCTTACTTAACTCTCACTAAATAGTGTTCTGTTGGATAAATTTCAAATTTTTTTCTATATAAATTTCAGAATTCAGGTTGCTATTATTGAAGAATCTGGGTTTTACTGGAGCTGTTTTACTGACAAATATCTGATTTTAAAACAAGTCTGACTAATTAAATTCAGGCTCAGTGAAAACACAGTATTTACAAATTTTGTACTGTGCCAGGACCGGATGATCACACTGCTGGTTTTCCACAGTGTGACAGTGTAATGGCGGTAATCACAGACTGAGAGTGAGGTGACTGTATATTTTATGAAATCATAGGTTCATCTTCACTGATTGGGGCCATGTGATCATGTAACATTCTCAATGTCTCACAGGCCATTATATTTCTTCCATCTACTCCTGGACTGAGCCCAGTCCCCTGCGTGTTCCCGAAATGTAACCTACTTGTTTTTAGGACACTAATGTGCATTTGGCTTCAGTTTCTCATATTCTGTGATGTCTGAATGGAGTTGGACACAAACTCAGCAGAGTATTGCCATGTCTGAATAACATGATGCTGTGCCTCGTTAGAGATCCCTGGGCTAGTTTTGAGCAAGCTGACACATGTCCACAATGTAGGGCAGCCTTATGCTGAAGTACTAGCACAAATTCTGGAAGCAATCGAGGAGGAGATGACACTGGGCTTGTTTGCACTGCACTGCTGTGGCTGTATGACTTTCCACTGCTAGCCAGACAAACAGTATCTTGGCCAGTGCTGCAGCATGTCCACGTTTTTCTGCTCTAGAGTATTTTCTCCAATCTTGAATAATTTCTTTCACTCTTGCCTGCACTGCATACAAGCATGCACCCGAAATCTATTACCATATTCTAACAATGGGTTTATCAATACTGGATCCACTAGCTTGTATTCTTTTTCCAACAATCTAGATGAATTTCTGAATCTAGTATTACTTAGAGATATTTTTAGATTCACTACTTTTCTGATAATTTGTTTTGGCTGTATAGTTTGTCTAGATGTAAAAACCTACATTTTGCTGAGTTGAAGTGTGGTTTTGAGGTTTGGCTTTCCCCACCTCTTTGATTTGTTAGCTGTTTCTTTATTTTTTTAACATGCACTTTATTGATACTGTGTAACTCTGATTTGTACTCCTGTTGCAGTACATCAAATACTTTACAGAGCTGTGTGGATTATATCTGCTTACTTATTTTGAACCAACAAAACTTATGCTCTTAAAGAATGCAATTAGATTTGTTTGACAAAACGGATCTGTCTCCCACAAAACCATGTTGACTGACATTAAGTAGATTCCTGCAATTGCTAATCAATTAAATCACGTACCTTCTTCATCTACCGTCAAGCTTCTCCTTGATTTTATCCAGGACTGATGTCATGCAAAATTATGCTCTTTTTGAATCCTTTTCTTTTTCTGTTTTGCAAACACTTCTTACCAAGAAACCCATAATAGACAGTGCATTTGTATACAGCAGCTGGGCAGTTGAGAATGCATTAATTAGTATATTACAGCAGTGGCACTTATTATTTATTATGCCCTCATCAGAGAACAGAATTAAGTTATTGTAGAGTTGCTATGGTTTCCAAAGAAGGTACAGTGCAGACTAATTACCTCAAGGTGCCAGATGGTGCTGAATAATTCCTAAGCAAATGCCCCATCACCTCTGCCTCTCCTACATTTGTATAGTAAACAAAACATTGATAAAATGGAGGCTGAGAATGTAGTGATTTCCCTTTATAGGTCTCCACAGGTTTCTGTTTGCCTTGAGCATATTTACATTCTTCAGACTATTGTTTAATTTTCTGCCATCTGTGCAAAGGTCCTCATGCAAACAAGCATGTAAGAAAACTCTGCTGCTGGACATCTTGACTGCAAATGCTTCATCTGTACTATATTACCAATTTTTGTATCGTCTGTCATGGCTATCCTGAGGATATGTTGAATAGAAAGATGCCTGATCCTGTCCACAGGACAGGTAAGCTGTAAGAGATACTTAAGCACCGTCTACACCCAGGATTTTCCTTTAGCCTGAAAATTCACCACTTTGTGGATCATGGGGACATCCTACAATGCAGCAATGTAGATGAATATCTATTTGGACTTTAGGCCTGACCTATAGTATGCTCCACATAGTAGTGTACATGCATTCATTGGGATTTTAAAAAAATTGCAAAGCTTAGACAGTGAAGTTTGAGGCCACTCAATCTTAGAGACAAGGCTTTCTTGTAGATCTGTGCCTGATCTCATGGCTGTGTTCTCCTTCTTCTCTTTCAGTGGTCAGTAGGTTAGTTGGGTGTCTGCAAAATCTTCCATTTACAGCCTGAGAGGCAAAGAAATAGATGAACTGTGCACATAGTAAGTACTAAACTATAACTTTACCATGTGGGTATACAGCAAAATATGAAGCCACAAAGAAAAGTCTTTGGGATGGTGTGTCACAGAGTTGCATGCTGTAGTCCAAAAATTCCGTCTGTCCTGAGTGTCAGTCCACAACCAGATAACCTGCAGCATCAGGTCAATACAAGTAGCTCAGGCTTTGGGCAAGGGCTTTTCTGCCCTGCTTGGGCTACCAGTATCAGGATTGCCAACACACTGCCCTAAGAAACAGCCTTTTCATTTAGTATATCCCCCATTCACAGTTTAAATTCAGATTTGCAGTGGTTGGTCTAGGGAAACAGCTGTGAAAACCAGAACAGCAAATGTTTCCCCTCCAAATTCAGAGCTTACCTATACAGAGATTGCTTAGGCTTTTCCAGGTGTTTGGGGTTATCTAACTGATATCTCCCTTCTACACAACTTCATGGGGCTTGCTTGTCTCTGAGTTGGTCCAAGCTGGTGGGGCTCCAGGTTTTTTTAGCTTCTCTGTTGGGTTTCAGTAATTCCTGTTATGGGGGCCCTCATGAGCACAGCTAACAGAGGCAGCCACAGATTGAGCAGTTTGTGTGTCAGTCTCTGGGTTCTGCTTCAGGAACTTCTGGAGCTTCTGGGGACAAGGTCCAGTATCACTGGTGAATGCCTGGGAAACCTCTGAGAAACGTAAGGGTGCCTGCTACTCCTGGGTAAGGACAAGGTAAGAGGAGATACAAGGGTGCAATCCCAAGGAAGGTCTAGCAGCTTCTAACAAGCATGATCAGCTACTATTGACTCAAAGTGACTGAAGCCTTTGTTGCAGATGCCCCCAGTTAGGGAGGATCAAGCACCTTTTTAACTGGTGCTTGGGACAGGCCCATATAATTGCTGGGTGCTTAGTTGTAGTGGTGACACATGGTAGAGCAGTTTCTCCAGGTGTTTGGGTAGCTGTCCCTGCTAGGGCAGAGGCTTTGGCACAGACTGAGCTTCAGATGGCAGATGCAGTCCTACAACTCCCAAGTTGCAGGAGTGCCTGGGACCTCTCTCTGATGCCGGGAGAGGTGACCTTTTGTCCTGCAGAGGCTGTGTCACCTTGGAGGAGATGTGCTACCAAGTGGGAGAGTTAGAGAAGGAAAAGAGCAGGCTGTGCAGCATTGGAAAAGTTGTGGTGATCTCTGAGATGCAGCAGCTTGAATAGCCCTGGACCCTAACTGCAGTAGAAAAGTAGGCAGTGTCCACACCTAGTCTTATGGTAAGTGCAACCTCTGGAGAAGGGGAAGGATGGAAGCTGGTGACTTCTAGCACCAAGAGGAAGGATCCTGCCCCATCTAAGGTCTTACAAGTACAAAATAGGTCCACTACACTCAAAGGTGAAGAGGAGCCAGATGTGCCTTCAAGCAAAGGATCTGGTCCATCTCTGGCCTGTAGGAAGGGTTTGGTCAGAGGAAAGGAGGTGCAAGAATGGCAAAAAGGTGGCTCTGGAAATGCAGTAATTTGGAATAAGGTATAAAATCAGGTAAGGAACACAGAAGGGGGTGAATCTTCTGATGCTAGGAGCACAGATGTCTGCAAACACTAGTGAAGGTGACCTGTGGACTGGGATGCTGGCCTATCTTCTGGGGTGCTGGAGGGAGCTCTCTTAGACAACCCATTGAACTTTCCATCAGCTCTGTATCTGAAAGACTTGGTGTGGGGTATGGTAAAGACAGATGGATTTGCAGCCAAGTACTAAGTGGTGGTGGGAGGAAAGGGTGATAGAGCTGTAATTCAATAGTAGTTGTGTGTGTTTCATAATACTTGAATGATAATAGCATGCAATAATTATGCAAAATGATATAACTAAATCAGTAGTAGTGATATGCTTATTATTTAATTATATTATTAGGCAATTACTTTCTTAGTAGTGCATTGCTTAATCAGTAAATGCTTAATTGTTGTAGTCTCTTACATCAGTAATATTTCAAGCCTGCAGGTTAGAGGGTGTGGTGTGAGTTAGACCCATGAAGCAACAATGCCTGAAAGAGAATATACTTAAACCAGCAAAGACGTAAATTCCAACTCCTGTTTTGCAGTGTTGGACCTTAGGTACAAAAATGGCTCTCTGCCTTGTCAGATTGTTTACATATTTAAACAAGAAATCAGTTTAATCGATGGGAATTGCAGTCATTGCCTCAGTTCAAGCTCCATTTGAAGAGATCTTTTAATTTCTTATTCCTACATAAATTTTGGTTCTTTCTTGTTTCCAGCAAAAGAAATAATAATTGAAATGCCCAGATCAAATGAAATACTACGCTTCTTCCCTCAAAGTACTAGCTTCTTAGAAACATCAAAGACAAATTGCTTTCTCAGGTCAACAAGTTGGAAAAGAAAGCACTGTTAAAGCATCAGCCAGTTCACTTTGGGGATATGTATGTTTCCTGAGATAACACATTCAGCTGTACAGTTAGTTTGAGGATAATACATATAATTCTGGTATAATAAAATTACTGCATTACAGGGGCCAGAGAGGTATGAAATTACTTCTTGCATTACACCATCTATTGATCATGAAACAGCAGATTCCATAGTTCGATAATTTGTTGGGAAATGACTTGGCTGTAATCTGTCTTGTTACAGTCAGAGGAACTATGTATTTCTTGTATATAGCTAATAAACCAGGACTTTACTGAATACAAATACTTATACTGCTGTATAAGCTTGTAAACTAGGCATTCTGAATAATAATTTTATATTACTGCGCAAAGTAGTGTAGAGATTCAACTCCTCCAAGGAAAGTTCCAAGAAGGAGGTCAGACATAGAAGGCAGGCAAAGTGGTGAGGCTGAGGGATGGGGGAAGCAGACCGAGCAGGGGATCTGAACAATGGAGAAAATCAAAACCTGGACTGCAGAAGCTTTGCTTGACATACAAACATTTCTGCTCTGACTACTTTATTTGCCATGGATTTTGAATTTGATTACAAGATTATCAGAAAATTTGTCATAACAAAATATTTGCTCCTAATGAAACAATTGCATATGAAACTAAATGACATTATTATACAAATTAGTATCTTTCTCAATTATTGTGTTAATATCTTTTTCACTCTGCTTTATTTTCTAGTTAATGGTTCCTGAATGTTAGAGGAAAATGCTTCAAGTTGGGAGAAGTTTGGGCAGAGAAAGGGAGGTACAAGGACAGCAAATATGACACTGAAACAGGAGCACTAACATACATACAAATAGTTTGTCAAACTGAACAACATATGCCGAAGAAATTGCAATATATACATGAAATACATCAATAAGAGCTTTTTAAAAAAGAAAGGTCACCAGCATTTTTAACTTACTCTGAGGTAAAGTGAAACTCTTTTGACTTCAGCTGCTCACACCAAATTCAATTACTGTGCACCAAGGAAACCTACCAGCTCTTGAAATCAGTCATCTCATATATGATGGCTAGTGTGGTCTTATGAAATAAATAAAGGTTACAACTATGCACCGACAGGGAGGAAGCAATTTTCCTTTTCTTCCAAAAAGGAAAATAACAAGACACATTCAGGCGTTTCATTCCAGTGAGTGTGCATGTGTGTACATCTATGCCAGCTGTAGTCATAGACAATCAAAACTTGGACTTAAACTCCAGGTTTGTCTTAAATATTTATCAGTATATGTACTGTAAAATTACTGCTTTATGTATTTTCAGTAATACAATCATGGTATTCTTGTAATCTATATCATCACACTGTATGCCTACTTTTATACCACATTGAACATTTTTTTCAGACCTATGACCCATTATAAGTAATGTCCTAAGTAACAGAAACATTGTAATTAAAGGTGTACAAATTTCTTATTTTTTCAGCTACAGTATTTGCTTAAAGCATTCTCTGTATAATTGTGGGCACCATTTACATGAAAACTGACATCCTTGGGTCTCAGAAAAATAACCAATCTGTATTACATGGACAAGTAATGGTAATACAGAGCTCGTAAAAATATGAAAAGGCATTCTGTGAGAATTTCTTCATTTTTGCTCCAAATTTGACAAATTAATGTTTTTTAAAAAGCAGTATTTTAGTGTTACCTCTAAGCAAATACAGTGTTAATGCTGTAGCTGAGTTTCCAAAGCAAAAAACCACTGCCCTTAGTGTTCCTGACATGAACTTCATCCTATTTGCTTATGTGAATGATAACTCAGTTCCCTGCTGCACTCTTTGTTGCCCTCCGCTGTCAAGCTGCCTGAGGGAGAGAGCAGAAAAAGCCCCTGCTTTAGCACTTGACCCTCTCTTGTTTCAGCATGGCTTTAACCTTGTGGCTTACTGTGTGCTTCTGATATTTTTAAAGGAAAGAAGGACTGAAACAACAAAAATAAAATTTGACAGGTGGTGTAGGGTTCAATTTTTTCACCCAGAAAGGCTGGGCCAGCCATTTGAGTGCTAAGAGTGAGCCAGTTCAGGTCAATGCCGTAGGTTACCACGCTTGCTGTATAATCTGTCTTTGAGCTGCTCGGAAAGTCCAGCTCCTATTCTGAGTCTTAGAACTGTCCAGTAGGAGTGAAGTGCCTAAATACTATTGAGAGTCTGGGTAATGGCATAACATATATGGTTACTTTGAAGATCAGAGTGCTTCTGCACTTAGCTGCTGGCATCCCTATTGTGTTTATGCCAACCTTTGCAAATCTCATCTGCCCTTGTAGCAGGCAACATGGGCAACCCTGTGGGAAAGGCCTGTATTGACCTGATCTGTAAATGAAATATCAAAATGCTACCACTAAAATGCCAGGAAGGACAATTAAGGCCATGTGAACTATAGATGGTGCTGTATCCAGCATCTGTAAAGTAGTTCACCCCTGAGGTCACTCCAGATTGCAAATCCTCCCACAGCAAAGAATGAAGACTTGCTTCCCAGCTGTTCCCAGGTTAAGCAATGTGGATGACTGACGAATGCTTTTGCACCTCATTGTGAAGATACTCTACAAAAAGCTTAGGTGCTTACACACTGCAGTAATTGGGACCCAGTAAGAACTTCCAGTAGAAGTCCATGTAAGCAGGTGGCTGGTGGATTAGCAGATGGCAGGTTTTGAGGTGGTCTCCTGCTGAGAATAACTTTTGATGTGTGACATGATTAAATATTTTGCTAGCCTATACCTTACACGATAGACTGTACCAAGGATATTCAAGAGAGATGCAAGGTGCTGTATGCACCCTGTTGCAACTCACCCTAAAAGACTAAATTTGGCAATCCTTATGATTTTGCTGTGAGTTTCACAAGAACTGGTGATCTTTAGCAAAAGGGTGAAAAATGTGGAGATACTCAAAACCTGACTGGACATGGTGGTGGGTAAATGCATAACTACTGATGATGACTACTAAGGATTTCATGAAGATCTCAGCTTCCACAAGAGATGTGATTGCTCTGTATGTTGTTGCAGGGGAAGGTTTGAAAATGTAAAACCAGTGCAATAAGAGGATCAAGCTCAAAGAGAAAAGAAACATGCACATTTTAAAATTGTACAATATTTACCCAGTCTGAAGATTTTAGGGGACCTGACTCATGGTTTTCGAACATTTAGGAAACATCATTGGTGACTAAGATTCATTCGGGTCACTTGCTGATATCTGTGCTACAGCTAAACCACCAAAATGCTTCACTTATTTAAAAGGAATCTTCACCTGCCCAGCTGATTTAGCTTTCATCTGGGTTTTTGTTGATGAAAATAAATGAAGCCTGCTGCAGAAAAATGAGAATCTGCCCCACAAAATGTAAGATGCAGAAAAATTTGTGAGGGAAACCTCACAAATTACTTGGCCTGGAACCAAAGTGCCAGCAGAAAGGAGATTTTGAGTCCAATAAATGCAAGTCTTTGGAGACCACAGTAAAATGGGATTCTAGTGACAGTGCATGTCTACAAAACTTCACTGCAGTATCAGACATCCCAGGTACCTATTTTATCAGGAATCATTATGCTGCTCAGTGTTTCAGGAACAGCTCTGGACGATGAAATAGCTTTTGCATTCAAAGAGGTGACATTTAGTCATCAGGCATTTAGCTGCTGGGCATAAAGGCCACTGCTTGTGAAAAGGGTTTGTTTGAAAGAGGAGAGTGCATGTGTGTATTATTAACTGGAGACTAAAGGTAAACCTTTAAATTAAATATGCTGCAGCTCAGTCAATATATTGGGCTCAGTAGCACTGATGGGGGGTGATGGGGAAGTCTTAGTTCCTGCTGAGCTTACTTAGAGTTAGGACTGAGGCTGAACCTTGCCAAAGATTTGGTTTGAAATCTTGCCTTTGTGAATACATATTTCAAATGTAAGAATAATAAAATAAGAGTGTACATTTGAATTTGCCTCTGATGAATATGCACTACAGAGGAAATAGTAATTTATATATGAGTGTTCAGCTGAAGGCTGCATCCTTTGGGAACTGATGTAATTCAACAGTCTCCTCAGCTCCGGGGAGCAAAGAAATAAGAAATAGTAAGCAAACAGTTACAGTAAAACTAATGAAACCAAACCAAATCAATACAAAACAAAAAGCCCCTTACTTACCAGAAAACCATTTTATAAATTAAGGAATCTTGCATTCACGGGAAGAATCTTGTAACTAAAAGGTGGAATTAGCACGTGGTCAGTAATAATGTTATGGGGCTGGGTGCACTGAAAAGCTCTGACAGGCAGGCTCAGGACACAGCCCTCAGACATGCCTACTGGAAACAGTATTGAATACTGTCACTGTCCTTCAGCTGTGACAAATAGAGGTAGAGCTAGAAAGAGAGAGATACAAGAGAGAAAGAAATATTTCTTTTGTTTTGAAACAGCTTTAAGATGAATCAGGAAAAAAAAAAAAAGTGATTTACCATAAAAGCCTGTTGGCAAGTCAGTCATTATTTGTAAAGGTTTGTCTGGGAAGTCTATAGAGAAATTCACACACAATTTAATATTTACTGGAGGAAAAGACATTACAATTTTCCTTTCAGTTTCTTTGCCAATTTCTTTACCTATTGGATCCTGTTTTGAATCGCAGGTATGAGAAAGCAGACTGATTCTGCACAAGGAGCTCCCGAGGTTTTAAAACCCAGGGACCATTCTGACATTGACGATTCCTGTGGAGACACACTGTCTTCCCCTTTCATTTGCAGTCTGGTTAATGAGCCTGTAAATTGAATTAGCTGAGTCTAAGTGCTCAAAATCCAAGCTGAAATGAAAAGAAAACAAGATTAGAATATGGAGGCTATACTTTTTTTGGTGTCTTTGGTTTCCTGAGGAATGCAGTAAGACTGAAATAACAACAACAACAACAACAATAATAATAATAAGTGACTGAAGACATATGATTCATTATAATGTACAAACCAACCTATTAAACAGTGTTCTAATATCAGTGCTGGGTACTCAGCTGGTGAGTCAGTGTTTCCTGGTTCTAAAGAGATTAAGGGTAGCTAAAGGAGAAGGCATCATATTTTTCTTTTTTCCCCAGTGCTATGGTATGTGCATATCCTTCCGGACAATGTTTGGCATCTCTCTTTTTAAATAGAAAATGAGTGGCCCAGGGAAGTGACTGCAAATTAGAGTCATGAATAACTGGATTTATGATAACAACAGTGCACTGGAATGTGGGGAAAAAGCTTGGCAGCCCTGCACCATTTGTTCCCAATGATTTTGAAGCAATCAGTGCAAAAAGAAGAAAGCATAATCTGTTCTCCCAAGCTTTTCCTTTGTCTATAGATCAAAAAGTACCTGTTTTTCTGTTAGCAAACAGAAAAGGAAGGCCTCTCTCCTCTGTTGGTGGTGCCTTTCCAGCGCCCTCTGCACCTGCCTGGGGCTGCTGTGTGCCAGCCTGACCCAGAGACCAGCTGGACAGGACCTGAAATCCCAGTGCCAACAGGTGTATCACCAGTTCAGGCTCCTCCGTTTGCACTGACTAAACTGAATTTCTGTTGGTATAAGGCAGTGATTTCATCCAGCATCAGCATGGTTTAATCACGCCAGATAAGCATTTACTGACATTATTTCCCTGCTCATATTACGGGTTTGTCTGAATCAAACTGAGTGAGGTGATTCCCGGTTTGGTGGCTGAGATCCACAGAGCCTAAATGGCTTAATGATTTATCCCCCTTGCAATTAGCTCAGCCATTAAACAGACCAATACCTAATCCCCTGCCCTCTGCTTGGTCTTTCTCTGTTCACCTCTAGACTTGGTTATGGGTTACTGTCATGTGGAAAAGTCAAGCCAGTCTCATCTCTTCTGTGTGCATGGATGGGTGGCTCTTCTGCCTCCAGGTCTCATAAAGATTTACCTTTGGGAAGTCATGGCTGTTAAACTCTCCTCAGGGGCACACAAGACAAAGCTGATATGTTTCTGTTATCCTAAAGGCTGTATGAAATGCTAATCTTTCCTTTCCACCTAGGATTTAATACATTTGTATACACATAAATATTTCCTTCACTGAAACTGGTATCCACCCTGTCTTAAATTAAAAATAGCACAGCAATCCAGGGATTGGATGACTTTTCTTATCAGCTAGTGGCCATATGGGAAATCACGGTGTATGCAGATCATCTTCCTTATACAGGAGTCAGTCTGCTGTTACATACATGAACAGCAGTTGGAAAAAACCCAACTTCACAAGATTTTGGAGTCTTTCTTAGCAATGATCTGAAGACATGGAGAACAAAGAGAATATAAGGATTTATCAAGTTTTGAATAAAAGAAACCCACAGAAAGAATACTAGCGGTAACATTAGCCAGTAACAATGGAACTAAATGAAAGTCCTTTATCTTATTTTCATCACTATTATTCCCATGTGTGAAATGAGAGCTAAGCTGCATTATTATATGTTATTATCTCTGGAGTATCTACTGTCTACAATAATGATGTGGTTTTCTAAGGAGAAAAAAAATGATAGGAAGAAAAACACTGAATATGGTTTTTTCCTGTGAAAGCCAGTGATGCAACCCCCCCCCCCCCCAAACCCCCCTAAACTATATCACTAGTAGTCATAATTTTGGCTCAAAAATATATGTAAAAAATACTACATAGTGGAAAGTTTGAGAGACGCGTGCAAGATCTGTGCTTCAAAAGTCAGATATAAGGTTTTGGTAGACATTTGCATGCTCAGCAGCAGAATTTCCATACAGTCTGCAAGCAGTAACTGGTATGTACTCTCACAAAAGAATAAAAGTGACCAAAAAATGCTTACATGTTGTTAGCATTGATTCCCTCAGAGCTAAAGTCCCAAAATAAATATTACCCATCCAACCCCCCAGGTTGGATATAAACAGACCTGAAAAACATTTTCATAATCTAAAAAACATAAGCCTACTCACAGAACTTATAAATTCTTTCTGTTTCTTTATAAGAGTCTCAGAGTAATTCCAGTAAAACTATATAATTAAATTTTTCTTGTCTCCAAGGAACATTTAAGACATGTTTAAATAAGGTCACTCACTAATGAAGTGTTGACAGCTCAGCAGTAGGACTCAGCAGCTGTTTAACAGAACATAGCAACGTGAGGGGAAGACCACCACATCCAAAATTTAACAATGCAGCATTTAATGATCTAGTTGGAATTTGTTCAAAATATTGAAAGCAACATGTAGGCCTAACATACCTACCTTATAAAAAGGGCTATAAGGATTTTGTGTCTGGTATGTATATGAATACATGTATTTATGAGTCAAAAGATGACAGAAGTTTGATAGAATTTGTTTTAAACTTTATTTAGCTGATATTATCCAGAGATGCTATCTGTGAACATGGATAGCCTGGAAAGTGTACTTGGGGTACTTAACAAATGGTAACAAATCACATGAGGAAGAGCAGTACTAAATTGAATTTCACTAGAGTGTTAGTTATTTCCACCCATTTTATTCCAATGTAACTGAATGCCAGATCCTTTTAATCCCTATACTTGTATTATTTTCATTTTTCAACAACAGGCCCAATACAGAAAGATGGCCTGTGTCTCTAGGGGGAGCTAAGCGAAATAGATGTATGAGGAGTCTCAGGACAGGGTTCAGGTACCTCTGCTGCTGTTGAGGCTGTTCCATGTGGAGCTCTGAGAACGGAAATGACTTTCTGAAACTTTCATGTTGATTTTGTCATCTTAGTTCACAATGAAGAGGGACTGTTTGCAATCCCTGAAAATTAGCCTTGAAAACTATCATGAGTCTGAGCATCATTTTTCTGTCCAAGTAAAGAACAAAACTCTTTTAAAAGAAGTTCCTGGTTGTTCCTTTATCATTGAAACAATGATAAATGAAGTATGGGTACAGGAGAGGATATTCTTCCTAATGAATCAGTGCTTCCTGTAGCAGGTTCTTCTTCAAAATCTTTGGTAGTATTTGGATTGTGACATTTGAATGGAGAAGGACTATCACATTTCAGGCCAGATTTCAAACAAAGGTGTTATAAACCACATCAAAAAAGATGGGAGCACATTTTCACATTTAGGAAGTTTAAGTAGAACTTACAAGAAACGTGTACAAATATTTTCCCCTACCATTAACGCCTTCTAATCTCCAGTTTTCCCTTTTGCAACACAGCCTCACCTACAGTTTCCAGCATTAACGACAGTAAACCCAATCTGAGATGGGCTCAAGCAGAGCCACTGTGGAATCATCAGACAGAAAATATTTTTGTCATATTTTTTTATGGTTGCTCCACAGCTTAGCAGCCCTTTATTTGACAGTGACCCTCAAATGTGTTCTGTGCTAGATTCTAGCATCCAGACCTCCTTCTCTGGGAGTTGCTTGTCGTGCTCAGTTGGGAGGTGGCTTGGTGGAGAGATGCATGCTCTGTTCATAATCCTACACTGAGTAGGACATGTCTGGACTGCATATGTGGCCCCACAAACTGGTAGGTTCAAAATTCACTGTGGTGTTACGTGGGTAGAGAGAATTTAATGTCTAGCTTAATATCTAGCCAGTACATTATATGAGGGAACAGTCTGGCTGAGCAATTACCTCTTATGACATGTTTTTTGTTCTCTGCTGAATTTGAGATTTTCTTTTTCCTGATGCATAGTACCTATAAAACAACTTTTTTCATAACACAGTTGTTCCTTCCTCTACAAATTGCTGCTTTAATGGAAATATTTTTCTCTCACAATTTTACCTGTTCAGCTAGAACACAGGAGAAAATATACCAAAACCCTTAATGGAGATCAGCATTTAAATTCAATCCTATTCTGGACTCTAAAATTTGTGGACATCAAAAATTTTGGTGGCCAACTACTAGCTAAAGCTTCTGGAGAGACAGATAACACTTACACACATCCTATGATGACCACTTACATAACTAGAAAAAACGAAGAAAGAATTTTGAGACTGGCTGTGTAAGAGAAGAAATCAACGATTATGCCTGTTATCAGCCATCTGACATGGACCAAAGTTTCCAGCCACTCTTACTACTGTAGTCAGTAGGCTAGAAGTATTTGACAGGCTCTTCTGAAGAAGGAAAACTGGTCTGTGCCTCATATAACTCAGATATTTAACACATTTAAGAGCTGACCTTTTACTTGGTTCAGAGTAAATAAACAAAATAAGTTTTGAGCAGAGGCTGAACTACTGCGTAAAGACAGAAGCTCTTCATGAACCGCTGCTTCTGCATTTAGCTCAGCAGCTTGGCTCCTACGGAAACCTACTGTGGAAAAAGCAGAAATGAAAGAACTATGCTGAAATGGCTGTGAATTTCAAATTAAAGATAATCGTTGACTATCTTTCCAGGTACAATGTAGATCATTTCTCCCTAAAGAGTTTGGAAATGGAGGCTTTCTGCTACCCCTGGCAAAAAGGGTAGCAGAAGGATCCCATATGTCCTCTTACCTCTTTTTGCACTTGTGTGCATGGCCTAGATACATGTGTTGATTTCCTCATTCATTTAAGTCCTTCATTATATAAATTGAAGAAACAATGCATCCAACTCACTAATGTAAGCAGAATCATAGACACAGAAACCCTGCCATTCTGTCTAACAGTTGTTTAACAGAAGTTAAATGAAATCTACAAATAAAATGAAATGGCAGTGTCAAGCACTTGTCATATGAATAATTAGACATTATAATAGCAACAGTATCCTTGGTCTGTTCTCATCTGTAGTATTTCTGTTTAGCAGCTGCTATGCCTGACAAACAACTGCCAGATGCAAGAGTTCCCTGATGGGTACCTGAACATGCTCTGTGTGTCCTCCTGAACTTCCACTACAGTTAAAATGTTATTCTGGACCTGCAGAAAAGTAGATAGATGTTTTGGCAGCTTAGCAAATGGGAATATTCCTTCTCTGAGCAAGTGGGAAATGCACTAAATCTGTCTCAGCTAGAAACAATTTTAGCATTCACTGTTCAAATCATCTGCTTTTGCAATCTCTAAAGCATAGACCATGTTGTTGACAAACTTTACTTGTAACAGAATAAGCAAACTCAACATTCCACATGTGCATTTACAAACCAAAGTACTCACTTCCCAACAACAAATGGGAAATCTAGGGTTCTTGAATATCTGGGTCGTGATGATTGCTCTGCTAATTGTGCATTAACAATTAGAGATTACAGAATATGCTTCAGATTACTACCAGTGTAATAAAGTCAGAGGCAGTTGCAAACAGACTTTGTAGAGTGAAGAAAAATTAGTATCACAAGACATGTCACTGTGAATTCATGCCATCTGTCTAATGATCAATGACACCAGTGTGAATGGTATCAAGTCAACCTACAGATTTGCTATATATACTTAGTAACCTGCAAATATGTAAGGCAAAATGGCCCCACTTACACTGTGCATCAAAAGAGAGAGTATAAGGCTTTGTCATGGGGTAAACTGCTCTATTAAAATTATCACATGTTCAGAAATGAAGAAGGCATTTGTTGATTTCAACCTTTTGAAGTTTATTTCTTTTTTGGACATCTATTTTCTTCCAAAAGTCTCATTTTCATGATTCAGATTTCATTTCACTGCTACTTTAATACTACCAGTTCTAATAGTTCTTTATACCTTTTGTTCTCAGATCAATGGGAATGACATGAGGTCCATTTTTACAGTAGTTTCAAATAGCCCACTCTACATTTCTTCAGCAAAATGCAAACAATCTTTGCTGCTTAATACACATGGCTAGATACTCTTTCAAGCATTTTGCTACAGTTTAATATTATTGATTTGTGGTCCTTTCCTGAGATGAAGCTGGTAGTGCTCCAAACTTACAGAAACGGAGTGCGTAGGACAGATTCTCTACTTGTATAAGCTGCTGAAATTGAAGTATATATAGGTATATATATGATGAACTCTGATAGCTGGATCTCACCTACATATTAAAGAAATTTTGTCAGGGTTATAAATGAGACTAGAGTTTCCTTCTATTCTCTACTGCTCTTTATTCTTTATAGCTCTGATACAGCTATAAAGGTCTCACTTGGCATAATGTGATTGCTACTTTAGCTCAGTTGAAACTTTTAATCTTAAAAGTATTCAAGAGTTTGACTCACCTGACCTAATTTCAGTCATTTAAAAGGTAAATATTCAGACTAAGCTTATTAGTTAGACTTTCCCTACTTTCTCTGTCATGGAAGAAAGATGTGATGAATTGCCCTCTGCAGGCACCTTCTTGCATGGAGTGTAGAAGATTCTCAGATGTCTGTCTCAGAGCAGATGTTTGTCTTTCAGACTGCACTGTACATACAGCATGTGTCCCCTGGGCTTCATCCAGTACTGTTATCTAGACTCTGTGTCAAGAAGAAGCATCAGGAGTCAAAAACTAGCAGAAACATCATCTTTTTTGTTCCTTTCAACTTAGTGATAAATTTGAACGTGATAAAATGTGAGGATTTTACTGGAAACCATATTATTTAGCACAACATCAAGGTAATGGGTTGGTCCAGTTCCTTGTGAGATGAGACAGAGTCAAAGAAGAGGCAATGGATGTGATATCTTCTTTCCAGTTTTTTTTTTTTTTACAGAATGCTTCTCTATTCAGGAGAGATCTCTGTAGTGACAACTTTTTTCTCTGTGTGCTTCAACTTTATGCTTGTTGGACCCCCTGGCCTTGAGTTAATCAATGACAGAACATTAGAACCAAACTAAGCAGAAACAAAAATTAACAATAGCCAAACAATTCAGGAAGAGTCATAATTACAGGTAAGAAATAGCTCATTACTGCAAAACCCCACCAAATTAAGTTTTAATGGCTACTGCTCATTAAATGAAATAACCTTTGAATGAAAATAAGTTTGTCTAGAGAAGCTAGAAAATGATGAACACAAATGTAACAGCTGGCAGGGTGCAGCATCAACTGGGTAGGTGGAGTTAGTGTCAACATTTACTACAGATTTTATTCTACAGGAGGGACAGAGATGTTTAGTCAAGTTCCATCCTTTCTGCCTTTGTTGAGAACATGCACCCAGCAGATGGTACAAATATGTGCATTTCAGGTCTTTGAACTCTCAAATGTCTTGTGTCATGAATACAACCAGTTTAGAGTCTGTAATCTGTTTCCTGCTGGCTATGTGCACTTGCCCCCAAAGTCACATGTTTGCTCAGAGAAGGTCCACAGCTGGAACATCAAGATGAAATCTTATGCATGTAAATGCCTCTGTCAAGGGGCATGCTCCACTGTGCTTAACTATTTTTCTGCAGAGAAAACTGTGCATACAGTTTCTTATTTCTCATAACCAGACATAAAAATATTTCCCAGTGAATAATGGAATTGCCATGAAACTAAACGATGAGCTAATTTCCTACTAACAGAGAACAAGATGCTAACAGTATTTGGAGTGATTTTAAGATGTGGTACTGATTAATTCTGCATTTATTTGACACTACATTAACTTTTTAAATCGCTCAGTATCATATCCTTTGCACTACAGACAATACAAGCTTTCCCATTGTCTGCAATAGGAGTAAAATGGTTTGTATGTTAAAGAATATATAGCACCAACTGGAGGAGATAAAAATACTATAAAAGTGTTGTGCAAAATATTTCTGTTATAGAAGCTCAGATTTTTTAATCTGTGGCAATTAATTGCAGAGCACTTAGGTTTTATTATTTAATTAAAAAAAGAATATGAACAAATTACTGCAGGTTTCTAAGAGGAGATCACTCAGATTTTCATGGAAACACTATGATACAGTTAACTTTGGGGTAGGTAACAAGCTAAGTGATTTCTCCAGGTAACTTGCAGCCCTGTTTGTATAATTCCATAAAAGATATTTTGAAATATTCATGCTGCTACAGAGTGTTCTTAGTTCTAAGTCAGTTTTTAGTAATAATGAACTGTAATTGTTATCAAAGCTTCTGTGGGGAGGTGGCTGTATCATAAGCAGTGTGGTTCAACCCCGCCTATCCCAGCTGAATTTCACAAGGTGTCTTATAACTGTATTCAAAACTGGTACAGACTTTGACACAAGCTGTTTTTCTTCTCTGAAAGATGAGAAGCAATGCATTTTAACTCTTGTAACTTCTTATTTTTACCTATTTTTTGTCTGTTTGAATAATAGTAGTTGATAATACAGTAAATCATCTCATTTTAGAAAGAAGAGTGGCAACCACTAGTGCTATGAAATGCCACTAATCATTTCTGTTTCTGTTTTGTAGATGGAAAATAAGTAATTTTAGAGTTTAGTCACAAAAATTGTGATTTTACTTGGGCTGCAGAGCAGTATTTTCATGCTTCTTGTTCAAAACAAAGTTGAAATAACCCCCACCTAATTGCTGAAAAATTTGAGCCTGTGTTTCCAAAATCTTGGCCAGAAAGCCTCCTCAAATGCTTGAAGCTCTACAGCTGCTTGTGACCACAGGCATTAACCATTCTGGTTTGGCTGAGCTTCTAGGGACTCATTTCATGCCTACACCTGTTGGGAGGTCACAGGCTTCAGGAAGAAATTCAGTATTCATGAGTCTAGAGGGAAAATGAAGCTGTAGAGTGTGTAGGGAATGTTTGCTGGGAAAGTGAGAAGGGGATGGAGTTCTCGATGCTGCTCTAAGGGATGATTTGCATTTTACTTTAAATGAAGAAGATGCAGAAATAGCACTGTAAGTAGGGTTCATCATGCAAACTCAGAACCAGCTTGGGGGTCCAAGATGCTACTACATGATACTGAGTAGACATAGCCAGAAACTTCAAGTGTGGGTTTGTTATTTTTACATCTAGAGCCGGGTGCCTAACACTGCGCCAACCTCTACTTGTGGTTTGCTGGGATAGGGGAATTTGCTTCCCCTGCAGTTGAATCCACCTTACCCTACTTTTCTTTGTTTGATCCTTGTTGACCCAATTAATTAGCTTTCTCCTATTCCTTGTTCAGATTCCTTTGGCACAGTCCCTTGAATAATTGACAAAACAGAACAGAGGCTGTGGTTACTAGCTGTGGCTCGGTTTTATTTAATAACACTGTGTTACTATGTGCAACAAATTATGACTAATTGCTTCTCCACTGCTCTGCCAGTCTGTGAAAAGGCCAGCATTGCAAAACACCAAGTCAGAGCTCCCTGCCAAATCTCTGTAAGCTTATATAATAGGCAAACTTTGGTGTGTGAGGTCTGACTGGTAAGGGAATGACGTGTTCTGATGAAAGAAACGTGCCCATCATTGACTCCTCTTCAGTGCTGAAGTTTGTGATTTTCCCCTCAGGTGTAATGTACATAAACAGTTTTGACTCTGCAGATCTTGTGAAAAACTCTTCCTCTTTGTCTTTCTCAGCAAACAAAAACTGCATTCATATAAACTCGTGTAATTTCTGTTATTTGGTTTATCATGTGTGGGTTTGAATTTTTATTTTAATCAATGAATTTAATTTCTCCCTTTCTTGCTTTCTTCCTTAGTGCTAAAAAGTACACAATGGCTTTTTAATATTTAATTGATGAGATTGTTTTACGGGTTTTAGTTTAAAGGTAACCATAGCACAAATCCATCCATTATTAACTGCAGGATGGCAGTGTAGCTTCTTGGGAACCGTCTTTAGTTTAATATGAGAACCTCTGTGAACAGAAAACAGCGCTGATATTGTTGTTAAGTGTGACAAACTGGCAAATGCAATGGGCACCACGCTGGAACAATGCAAACTGCTTATATCAATGGAAGAGACGATGTTTAAAAGTGAGATAAAGGCAAACAGTGAGAGGCTGTCAAGGAAGGTTCGATTCCGCGTTGCGTCCTCTCACAGCGGGAGGGTGCTGAAGGAGGTGTATGCAGACGGGGAGGCTGCTGACTCTCTGGACTCCGAGTATGCCAGCAGCTCGGAGACTGACCAAACCAGCCGGCTGAGCGAAGTGGACGTGCAGCAGAATGGACACGTAGGGTCTGAGTGCGATGAAAATGAGAACGAGCAGGATGACTTGCTCATTTTAGTCAGAGCCACTAAAGAGAGAGGGTTTGGTACAAAGCGAGTCAACATCCTCAGCAAAAACGGCACCGTCAGGGGAGTCAAGCATAAAGTCAGCGCTGGTCAAGCCCTCTTTGACAATTTGGCAAAAGTATTTCAGGTAGGTGATGCGGCTCTGCTAGCTCTAAGCCCCGTGTCTGTCCCTTTTAACTCCCCACATTATTCTTCCCTTTGTCCAAACCTCTCTCATTTATTATCTCTCTTATGATTCTGCCTCATTCCCATTGCTATCCACTTGCTGTTGTTGCACAGGAGGGACTCATTGCTCTTTCTAGTATACAACAGCTCCACACTCCAAATTGGTTGTGAACTTTTCCTTTCAAAATTGACCCAATGTTTGCTAAGTAGAAATGTGTATGTTGTATATGAACCAGGAAAGAAACGTAACAGAGGATTAACTGGGGCTTTATTTGAGATCTATACAGACAGATCCACTGGACATGGACGTGTCACATTTCCACTCCTATTATACTAGTTCTAATGAGTTTACGATGTTATCTGCTGTCCCCTACATGTAAATATGTATACTTGCAAATTCCATTGTGTTTAATCTGCAAAGTAGATCAAATTAGGTGCAGGATGGCAGCCATGATGGTTTTCTCACATCAAAATTTCAGAGGAATGAAATCATAGTCAGAAGTCTCTTTTATTAAGGTCTGTTTTCCATTTGTTTTGTAGAAGGAGCAGAATATCTGTATTTGAAACAGTATATGCCACACTGATGCCTTAGACAGAGAAACATAGTCCTCAGAAAAAGTTCTAAAAAATTTATCTCATATATATATAATTTGCTGACATATGCTATGCAAGGCTTCAAATCATTAATATTCAAACAGAATAGCAACAAGTATGCAACCAAAGTCTTTCTAAAGGTTGTTATAATCCATTATTACGATGATCACTTAAATTAACCTAAAATTGGCTTCAAGCCATTGTTTTAAAAGCATTTATGCACTTTTAAAGCATGGGAAATTTGATATTAGTAATGACTGTTGTTGTGTATTGAAACCTTTTAAAGTTCTTTTTTATGTTGCAACTAAGTCATTTCATAATACATTTAGAAATGGCTATAGATTAACATTCTTTTGCTTCTGAATATGAAATTATCCCCTATGTTGTACCTGAATTATAACAAACTTTTTGTCAATACTGATGTTCCTGCAAAAGTTGGATGTTTCAAAGATGAATTAGCTGTTAATTTTTGTTCATTACATCACATAGCACTCAAGTAGCTTGCTTGCTTTCTTTCAAGCCACTCACTGAAGAGTTTGTTCTTGAGTTCCCTACTCTGATAAACTTGTAACGAACTCGCTTTTTCTAAGTAGATATGAGTTAGGAAGTATGAACTGGGGCATGTCTGGATTCTTCTCCAACCTTGATTCCAAATACTGCTCCATATTGTTTCACTGCATGGAGTACGCCATTTCACCTCACTAGCCTGATTCCATTCTAAAAGCTTTCTTCCACTGCATCAGTGACACCAAGCTAAGAAATTTGAGTCAGCTAAATAAATGGACCCATGTGAAGACATATGTACCTTAATTAGTGTCCCTGTCATCTTGCTGTTTCTACCTCCTGTTGTAGGTTAGAAGTTCTTCAGGAAAAGTTAATGGACTGAAATCAATACACTTTGATTGCAATGAAGTTTCTTTTATTCCTAGCAGAGTTACAGCTAGGACCAGCACTATTTCCATGAGGTGTTTTGCTGGAAGAAAGTAATGCTTGAGAGGAGGCATATCCATTTGATAACTTCAGAAAATAATATGTAGCCAAGTTTACCACAGAAGTCCATATTTAAAACCTGTAAAATAACGAATGTTTTACAATATTATAAGGATCTTGTACTGACAATATTTTATAGCAGAAGAAAGTGGAAAAAATAAATTATCAGGTGAAAACAAACTACACAGTTTTTCATACAGCACATAATTAAATTTAAGAACTCTGCTATAGGCATTGTACACGCCAAAATAATAGGCAGGTTTTGAAAGCAGGTGAGGAAAATATATGGGGAACTGAGCAGCTTCTGCTTAAGCTGGTCTAGATGACTGATTTCCAGAAATAACTGTAACTTCTTACCTTAAGCATCTACTGGATCAAAGACATTGTGGTAGGTTGACCCTGGCTGGGCACCAGGTGCCCACCAAAGCCCCTCTATCACTCCCCCTCCTCAGCTAGACTGGGGAGAGAAAATATAACAAAAGGCTCGTGGGTCAAGATAAGGACAGTTTAATAAAGTGAAAGCAATGGATGCACACGCAAAAGCAAAGGAAAACAAATGATGTTATTCTCTACTTCCCATCAGCAGGTGATGTCTGGCCGCTTCCTGGGAAGCAGGTCTTCAGTACCCATAGTGGTTGCTCCAGAAGATGAAAACGCCCCCCCTTCCATCTCCCTTTACTTAGCTTTTATAGCTGAGCTGACATCATATGGTATGGAATATCTGTTTGGTTAGTTTGGGTCAGCTGTCCTGGCTATGTCCCCTCCCAGGATCTTGTCCAGCCCAAGCCTGCTGTTGAGGGGAGCGAAAATATTGGAGAGACAGCCTTGATGCTGTGCCAGCACTGCTCAGCAGTAGCCAAAACGCTGGTGTGTTATCAACACCTTTCTAGCTACCAATGCAGAGCACAGCGCTACAAGAGCTGCTATGGGGAGAATTAACTCCATCTCAGCCAGACCTGGTACAGACATATATTCAATAATAATACAGAGAACATCACGATTTGAGGTTTCTACACAAACAAGTTCCAATTTCCCTAGAGATAAAGTTTGAAGACTAGTGAAGAAGAATGATGGTTTGCATATCTTTTATGTCATACTCTGAGCTGATTTTCTATGCCACATGGTGAACACAGAGGAGAGCAAAGCACAAAGGTTGGCTTTGAGACTGATTTGGAACTGCTTGACCCCAATGTAAAATATGATTGAAATCCATCCATTTACAAATGAAGTAATGACTTTTAGGATGAGAGGATGGTTTCTAGCTTTCTGTAAGTATGTGCCAGACAATTAATTGTGCAGTAATACCATGTAGAGAACAACAAGAGTTCTTCATTCAAAGATCTGATAAGATAGCAATATGTCTCTATTAGAAGATATAACTCAAGATCTCTTGATCTGGCCATTTTTGTAAGTTCCCCCTTGATTATGTGAGGTCATCTGCAGTTAGATGTTTTGCTTCTCTTAGATAAGCAACAGCAGATGTATAACAATAGTTAAAATGTATACAAAGTCCCTTACCCTTGAGGAGAGACCATCTCTGCCCCTTTAATGATTCAGCAGTAGATGACCTCATTGTATATTTCTCAGAGTCAGAGTCAAAGCAGGTATTTGTAATCTCAAGAGTATGCACATGAACTTATGACGGTCCTAAATCCTGAGCACTGACAAATTCTTGAATGCAAACACTTCTTATTTAGTATTTGATGTGTCACTTATTAATTAAAATGTGTATGAAAGAAGCCAAATACTGAGTATGTGTCAGTGTCCTGCAACCCTGAAACTACTTTTTTTTTAGATTTTCTGCTGTGTCAGCATTCTGATTCTTCAGACTATATCTGAAAACACCTCTACTATGCTCTTACCCCAAATCCCCAGATGCTCCCTGTGACAGAGAAGAGATCCTTTAAAACAAATCACTTTGCTCAGACATCCTAGGGATAAGCAGGGATTCATTAACTGGGCTATGTTAAGTTGTACAGTCAAGATCTTTGAGATTTCCTGTTCAAATACCTGTGCCGAAAGCACTCCTGTGTATTTTAATGTTCTATGTAATATTTGGGGTTTTGAATATTTTTTCCATATTTTCTAACTACAGCCTTTCTGCGGAATTGGTTCAGAGAGTTCCTTCCCACAACAGACTCGTCTGAAAAAAAAAATCACACCACCTGGAGTTTTTGGGAATTTTAAAAGAGTGATGTAATACAGGAAGTATTTCTAGATGAAAAGGTGTTTTTGGTTGTTGTTGTTATATGATACAAGCCTGACCTGAGAATGTATATCTACTCCCAAGTAGACGTGCATCCCCTGCTACATCTTCCCACATCCATGCACCGGGCACTTCCACCACCAGCACAACCAGTGACTTCCCGTTTCCACTGTTCTTTGAGAAGAGAAACTAAGTCCCCCGCATTAGTCTGTCCGATGACTGTCTGTGTCCCCAGACGTGAGCGGCTCCAGTGCCGTGACAGTCAAAGGTCTCCCATCAGGTCGACCCTGCATGGCCGGTGAAGCCACCACGAGCCTGGTGGGAGCAGCCATGTCCATCTGGGGTCGGCACGGCTGTGGGGAAGGGGTGGGACAGAGCAGGACATATCTGGGGGTTATCTCAGCTTCATGGTGGGACATTTTGGGAGCAGAAAGACAGGGAAGAGACCAGCCCTACTGATGCTTCAGGGGAGCACAGTTTCCGTGGCAACTCTTCCAGCCTTTCCCTCCCAAGGATGGATGCCACAAGGAGAGTGTTGACATAGCAACCACATGGGGGTGGGGGGAGAGGGCATCACCATGGCAACGCCTCCCCAGCCCCTACTTGGCGGGAAGGGAAAGGTGGGAGGCCAGTCGACGGTCACCAGCAGAGGGCAGGGATGGTCACGCGCGTCCGCCCGGCCCTCCACACACACCTAACCCAGAGCGGAGAGGTGGCCTTCCACAGGGCTGGCAATACAGCCATCAAATGGCCCAGAACATTTTATTCGTGAGAAATGTACACTACTGAGTGTAAGTGAAATTATCTCCTGCTGAAACACTAAAACTGGTGGTGTCGGCAGCTCCAGAGCTGGGGACGTAACCTACTAATTGCACCAGAAGCATAAGCCCCTTCTCTGCATATCCAAAGTAATTGTGGTCTTATTTCAGTACATTACTAGAATTTTTGTTTTCTAACACTTAGAATACTGTTCAAATGCCAATGGGTATGCATATTTCCTATATTTTACCGTAGAAAGTAGTAGAGAAATGGTTCGTGTTACCTTGAAATGAATGTAATTCTCTTCATGACCAATTTTTATGACTAGGCCATCCCTATGATGGCTTCCACGTGACACAGAACAAAGATCCTTGGGTTGTCTGGTATATTATGAAGCAGTGAAATGATCGTTTCATGCCAGGCCGGGTTTCCATCCCAACGTGCAACGTAATAGAGCTCAGCCAAAGGTTTTACACAGGTCTTCCCTCATTTCCACTGTTTCAGCATGGGTCCTTTCCTCCATTTCCATACTTACAAACTTCACTGGCTTTCCAGCCTCCTCTGAAAGGTCACCTTCTGCTCAATTAGCTACAGATCTCATTCTCAGGCAGGGCCTGCTGATGCCTATCACAAAAGGGCAGGCCTGGTTAACAAACCTGATTAATGCCTTTGTGAACATTGCATCAGAGGGGATACGGGTGAAGAGTCAGACATAATGTACTTGGTCTTTATGATATTTTCCAGCACGGTGTCTCAGGTAGAGCTAACATTTAAGGTTGCAAAGTGCAAGTCAATATTTAGCCCGATAAAGCTCATTAATGTTTAGAGAGAGAGGTGGGAAACAGTTAAGAATCAGGTGGAAGTTTGTTAAGAGGAGAGCTTCTGGGGTGGTCAGGTTCACTTTCATCTTTCTTTACTTGTAGGTGACCTGGAAAAGTGAATATACAGCAGGACTTGCAGAGTTTAAAAACCAGTAGGGCTAGCTTATACCATAGAGAAAATAAAATGAAAGACAGCAGCAAAACCAACTGTCTTCCAAAGAAGGCTGTTAAGGAAAGTTTCTGGTGCAATAGTACAAACAAAAGTTTTAGGGTGGGTGGCGTGTTGTATAGCACTCCAGCCCCTGGAAAATGTATCATTACAATCCCCAAAACTCTGGGAAGAAGAGAGAGAGAGGTCTGCACTTTCACTGGAGATGTCGTGATGTTGTCCTCCTCACTTCTTTGGCAAATGATCAGTGCTGACACTCCAGCATCATTGGAACATTTGAACCCAAAGACCACTGCTAGGACCGGACTAAGATTGTAAAAGGTTTCCTGAACTTTCCTTCATATTCTCATCCATACACACTGCCCTGTGACTCCCAAATGGGCATAGCTTGCAAAAGGAAAAGACATGCTAGATTGCTTGTACCTGCTAGTAGCAATGTTAGGGAAACCTGCTGATAACCTAAAGCCATAGCATTTGCTGTAGTAATGCCACTTAAATGGATGAAGTTAAGTCCCAGTGAGCTGTAGGTACCTCCTCTGAGATATAAAGGTCCAGTGTATGTTCCTAGTGTTAGCAAGTCTGGAAAACTAATTATTGAACAGCATCACACTGAAATCCACTGAAGAATAGGAAAAATTGTAATGACACAGAGGATCAAGTGATTATGAAAAGTAGGTTTCTGTTTGTTACAGAAACTTCAGTGTTAGAGAGACAACTGGATCACCACTGGAACGGGCATAGTGTCCCTTCACCACTTCCTTTGTACCTTCCTAAGTGCTTTGATCTGTGACCACAGTGCATAGGACAGTGATTCAGCTGATTCAGCTGATTAAGTCACAGTTAAAACAGGTAGTTTCCAGAGCTGGTGGCTGAACAGCCACACTGATTTAAAAAGGAAGAAGTTCAGGTGTGTGAGCTTTTAACTGGAGCCTGGGGTTCATCAGTACTTAGGATATTGGTTTTTATTGTTCTCATGTTCTTGTATAAATCAGCTGCAAAGCACTGAGCTCAGACAAGTCTATTACTAGACTGTTCATGATATTTTAGGGTTTGCTGCTACTGGACTGGAAGTACGTATTTGACATAGACTTGAAATAATCAGTAAATAGACTTTAAACACTCTACACCTCTGAAAGTGGTGTACAAGCTTTGAGTTAAAAAAGACTTTGCTGTCTCATTTTTTAAAAATGTAGATAAGGGATGTCTTGACTTTTCAATACCCTCAGCATTGGGAAGCTTAGCAACAAAAACATGGTTACATTTGTCACTCCTTCAAGACTGAATCGATAATTGAAGGAAAAAAAAAGTTAGACATTTATGCTGGCAGTCTGATCAGCGTGTACTGGACATCTGTCCAACCTTCCAGAGCACCACATGGCCTCAAAATTATCCTTGTTCTGATGTGTCTTGGTCCTTCTAAAGTATCCATAAATGAGGACGCTGTTCGTGAGACACTCAGGTGCACTGTATGGGGCTAAGCAGGGGCAAGCCCTGGGACAATAAACATTTCTGTTTGTGTTTACACATGTTTCTGCTTCAGAGGATATAATAAGCACTACTTTGACTGCTTCTTGAATCACACCTACATCTGCAGGTGAGTGAAAATCGTTATGACACTGAATTAATATTTCCTCACTGGCTGCTATATTTTTATCTGTTTAGCATAGGTAATGATTACATAAAATGCAAGACAGCTGATAACTAACCTTTACACATTTTGCAGTAGAGGTCAGGCATTAGTGGCATGAGCGGTGCAGTTTTGAATGTGTGCAGACCAGCATTCCCTGAGACAGAGACTGAAATAACACACATCCTAGCAAGAGTCTGTGAAACACACTGGAGTCTCATGTATAACCAAACTCTGGTAGATGCAGGATGGAAGCAGCAGTGAGGAAAAGATGATTTTGCACTTCATTAGCACCTTCTCTCTTCTCTTGAGAGAAGACAACTTCTAACAACTGACTGGTACTGAATAAAGTTGTCTCAGTCTTATGCCAGCTAGGGTCTAAGTGCCCGTGGTCCAAGCAGATTGTGCAGCCTGTAGGGAGAAGCAGAGCTGCTGCCCTGGCTTGTGAGGGAGAACAGAATTAAGTTGTCCCCTATGTGAAGTCTACGCCGTGTGGCTGCTTTCCCAGAGTGATTTTTTAATAAACCTCATCCCCTGGCCTTATCCTTTGCATGACAAAGGGCATAGCAAAGAAGCTATGGTAATACTGCAGTGAATGTGTATATACAGTATATGTAGCACTACAGTGAATCAAGACTTTAGGTATAGATTAAAAAATCCCATAGACTTCTGAAGAAGGACTTGGACATCAAGCTCCAAAACTGTGACCCTCCAAACCTCTCTTTGGTGCCACTTTGTCTCAAAGGCAGCAAAAGCCTTTTATTAATGAAAACTTGACTAATGATCTGCCTTGGCCATGTGCCTCAGCACCTCAGTATTGACAGGCCATGACAGTTACCTCCTACTCACGTCCTATGGGAACCACAAAATAGGCGTTCCTTTGCCTGGCTCACCTGCAGGGCTTGATGCAGTAGGTGTCCTCTGAGCATGCCTACTGGATCAGATCCTACACAAACTGTACATAAGCAGATGCTGCTTTGTTACAAATCGTGTCTGCAGGAGGCAGTGGTGGGAGTTGTACTTTGAATTAGACAGTCACAAGACAGCATGAATAAGTTGCTGGAGCAGGAGTGGAACACAGGCTTGCTGATTCTCAACTTGCCATACCAAATACTACTGTGCTTCAGCATCATGCTTGACTTCCATTTCTTTCTTTCTCACTCTTAAGCATTATAGTGATGGCGTTGCTTCAGCATGGAGGTATCCTAGAAAAGCTTGTAGCCTGTGACTTGCTTGTTAGGGACAAGAAGAGAGGAGACTGAATCCAGGTAGCCAAGACATGAAAGATTGCAAATAACCATGTTCTGCCACCTCGTTTCATCCTCTCTCTTTAAATCTAAAAATACATTTGCTTTCTTTTTGAAAGAAACAACCAGTGTGCTTGTTCTCAGGCAAAGAATGTGATTGCCAAATGGAAAATGCCTCCTGGTCATACTAACTGGGATTCCTAAATCATATTGGCCTCAAGAAATTATCTGAGCTGAAAATAGTCATAAAATGAGACAGTATTAGGAGGAAATACTATATATCCTTGCCATCCTCTTATTTTTAATCATCTGTCTAGCAGATGACCTGGAATACTAGACGAACTCTGCATCCAAGCCTATGTATGGCTCTGGGACTCATATAATGTTCCTTTGTGGAACTGCTCAATAAGGTGCTCAACCTCTGAATTAACATGGCAAATGCCTCATCTTACTTGCAACTGACTTGAAAAAGAGAAATGTTACTTAAACAGCCTATCAAAAAAATCTTAGGATGCTACTGCAGAAATTTTTTCTACTTATTCTAACAGTAGGATTTTTTTTTTTCTAAATTGGCCTCTTAGAGATGAAAAAGATGAACTGATTAGTCTTAATTATTAGCAATAACTCTTCACTTTTTCTAGCTGTGGAGCTCACCAAGGTAACTTAGCAGGACAATTAGGAGAAAATGTCTTTTGAAGTTTTCTTAAAACTAAGACTATCAAGAAAAGTTGGAGCTATTCCCTTTTCTTTGGCATGGTACAAGAGGCTGCCTGCCTGCTAGCTCATTTGCTGGGTCCTCTTGCCTCTGAATACCTGCATGCCTTTGATACAGGAAACACAAATTTTGTGGAACACATAAAGCTGAAATTAATTGCCTACAAATATGAACCATCCTATATGCTTAATTACCAGCATCATTCTTCGTCATTGATCCCCAATTTTGTGTACAAATAAATTACTCTGCAACTAAATATTTAAGGGTCCTCATTGCACCCGAGTGTCTTAGGTGGGTATGTTTTAGTTAAATTTACAAACATGGAAACAAATATTTGGCTACACTGGGCCAATTTGTCACCAGATTGCCCAGCTGGGCAGTTGTGCAATTGCAAAAATATGGTAAAAATGAGGTCAAAACAGAGCTCCTTTATTAAAAAAACAATCAAAAGAGTGAGGAATTATCTTTATCTTAGTGGTATGATTCTCCACGCATGTACTAATGCTTTTGATTTCATGCCATAGAAGGCATTATTAGCAAAAATACTTTCTAACAAGTTAATTACATTACAATTCTATTTAATTTACAGACCTCAGAACTGTTTCAGTTCTGAACTAGGATTTGCAAATACTTACACTAGTAAGCTTACACAAGCTAGACAAATATAAATGCTATACAGGTACTGTGTTACAATGACCCAGGGAAACTGTATTTTAGCAGTTCATCAAAGACACATTTAAGAGTCACCTTCTGCCAATTTAATTGGCATGTAGATGTCACTGAGGACTATTTCCTTCCCTAAGAGAGAAGAAATAAAGTCATGCTTTATTTGCAGATAATGCTTGCTAGATTGCTCTGGTCTGTCAGCAGCCTGCTCTGACATTTGTCTACTAGTGTTGGCAGTTTATTACACACTACAGCAACACAAGGTACATGATTAACAGCTTAAAAGAAAGAAATGGTCAAAGAGATACTGCTTTTTCAGGCTGGAGCTTCAACCTGTGACTGCAATGTTTGGCAGCATCATAAGTTTGTAGCTTAAGTGCAATAAAACATGCTTCAGAGTGGAATTTGCAGCCAGAGAGAAAAGGGTGAGACTTTCATGCGTAAAAACCTCCCTCATTGCTGCAACATCCAGTACTAGGTAGTACATACAAAGCATGAAACTCGAGTCTCCCTGAATTTTTCCAAAACTTGTAAGATAAATAGTAATTAGGGCAGCATACCCAGCCTGTTGATTTTGAAAAAAAGCTGGAAAAATACAGCACCCCATCCAAACAGGTGATCTTGTGGTTTTGCTTGACAGAGTAGTTATGTTGTGGAGAGGCTATCACAACACAACTCTTTACAGCTTCCATCATACAAAACAACAGAAATGGTCACAGACGAGCAGCTAGAGTCAGTGAGGTAGAGACTCATTTCACACATGGCAAGAAAGAAGACAGAAAAACCATCACTCATTGCTAGTATGAACTGTGAAAGGCATTTTAACAACCTTAGTACAATTTTGCTTTGGAACTATATCTAGAGACACCATCCATCAATAATGTCAGAGGAGTATGTCTTCTATATGACATAAATACCACACACAGACATGTTCTTTCTGCACTTCCCACAAAGAAGTATGGAAAAACTTACTAGCCAGTATTCACACATGTTTATAACAAATTGCGCTGTTATGTTCTGCATTGACAAATCAGCCAATGCTGGTACAAAGGCAAAGAAATTTTTCTTTGGGTTTGACTCCCAGTAGCCTTGTTTGGAATACTACTGATTGCTAATTACCTATCAAGTCTTAAAAATATTGAGGATTGACAGCAGTCATACAGTATTATTTAAGAAAAAACTATTTCCCCATGCAACTTTTGTAAGACAGAAAGCAGTCAGTTTCTAAACCTGCAATTGAAGTTACATCTTTTTAAAGAAAATGTGATCTTTCCCTGCCCAGCTGATCATGTCCTGCTCTTGGTTTACTACCTCTAACTGCAGAGGACTCTCCCTCCTAGCCCCACAGGCAACTCTGAAGCACCTCGTTGCTGTTCAAGTGGAGAATGTCATAAGAGAAAGACACAGTGAAAAATGAGNGATCCAAAAAACAGAACCACCTATTCAGTCCCTCCAAATCCAAACTTAAGCTGTCACGAAGATTTAAAAGAGACAGCAGTTTTGTTCAGGAAATAGATTCTATTCATTTAAATCTGTCTGCAAAATTTTGCCATGGCAGCTATAGTTTTTGTATCTGCTGGGTGGTCAGGCCTTGTGCAAACCTATCTATCTGCTTGGTGCATGATGTTCTTGTGGATCCTCATGTGAGAGACCGTGGGGAGGAAGGGCACTTTTACAGGCCAATACTTGCAGCTGGATACAGGTGACTAATACTTTTTTTCTGCTGCCACTGACCGGGAGCAGACTTGAACCATGTAGTTCCTTCAACCAAGTAGTTTTATCCTCAGCTGCTCCAGCAGTTCTCTTTTGAAGTCACAACAGATAAGCGCAAGAGTTGTCAAAAAAGGTGAGATGTCTAGTGAACTTTCTGGCCTGTCTGTCACGCTGTCTCAATTCTCATTTTGGCAGAAGGTTATGCAACTGGCAGAAATGTAATCAGTATGGAGTTTCAGCATTGTCTGAAGACATGATATGATATTAGACTAAACATTGTTATCGATTTTTCTTGCTGCAGGGGATTAAATGGTATCTATGCAAAGGAACCACTGAAACGTTGCTCCAAAAGAAAAGCAGACAGCCAATCTCAGTATCTGCATTTGTAGTCATATTCCTTGATCAGAACACATTGAACTCTATGACATGGTATCAATTCTAGCCCTATCATAAGAACATTATTATATGAAAAGTATGATTGTAAGAATAACAATTTCTGTTTTATTTAAAAAATACACATCTCTGGACCAAGTCCTGAATCAGACTAGAGCTTAAAGCTATTCACATTGAACTTGCTAAAAAATTACTCCAACCACAGATGTGATATATACGGAATAACTAACTTGGCAGCTATTTTGACTAACAGGTTTAGGAACTTGTGTAAATCATACAACCTACTGCATTCTGATTTTCAGATATTTTCCCTGTTTGGTTAAACAAGCCAAAAAAAGCTTACACCTTAGGTTTTTTCAGCAACAAAGTCTATAACTCTAGTCCATGGAGTTATATGATATTTTGCTCACACAGAAATGGTGGATGAGTCACCTGTCCCCTTTGGTACACCAAGGCTAACAGCCACAGTATAGGCTATTCTAAGGCATAGCTTGTTTATGTATGCTGTCTAGGAGTTGCATCCTCTATGTCTGCATAAAAATCTCAAGCTCTCTGCCTTTGGTTTTGGAATCTATTGCATAAGAAAAGGAATGAAGCACTGTATGTGTACAATGCAGATGGATCTTTAATTTAAAGAAATGGAGATTGAGTGTATAACTAGTAATTATCTACTCAGGGTTTG
>VYZV01037730.1:5694-19182 GCA_013401275.1 Pandion haliaetus | reverse complement strand
CTAGACAGCAAAGGGTGAACACCACAAACATTTTGCAACTCCACTTAAACATCTTTTGTCTTCTTGGGAATCACTAAGACAGCGAACCTTCAGACTGTTATACAGACACATTTCTGTTCCTGTGGAGAATCCTGAGAGATGGGAACATACGTGCAGATGTGTTAGCATATTTTCACCCACCATGTGAGAAAACTGACTCCTACGTTAGACTGTAGGTAGTGGGATCTTCCAGCTTCCCTGGAATTAGCAGACTTGGCTCAAACTATAATTTGAATGTCACCTCCTCATTGTAAGTAGAATAACTGCACTTTGTTACACAGAGGTAGAAATGTGCTAGGATGCTATTAGATTAAATTATCTTTACTTTACACATGGTATGTGACAGCTTCCTAATAGCTTATTAATTGTTTATGAAATTAATGAACTATTTTGCTTTCTTTTCTTTTATATTTTCTCATAGAAGTATTGAAATGAAGTAAACAGCTTTCTGCAGGTCTAAAAACAAGACTGAGATAAATATATTCTACAATGCCACCAAGTAAATCTGAACATAAATCCTTTATCTCTTTTGTCCTCAATGCAGTTAGTTTCCCAGTGAAAACAGCCAATACTGAAACTACTCTCTTAAAGCTCAGAGTTACACTAAGTGTATAGTACAGGTTACAAAATTATATGGAATGGAATAAAAATATACTAATTGCATGTTAAATTTAATAATGTATGCCATGATTACTTCTTGTAAAAATAAATAAGCCATTGAAACTGTGGAGTGGCAAGGAAAAAATCTCTGTCAGTATTACACCCTAAAGACTGCATCAATGAAGAAAAACTTGATGTATTTTTACCCATATACCAGTTCCATACGCTGAGAATCTAAGTCTTCACACCTACCACGATTCCTTTTATTAACCTCTAACAGTCTTTTCTAAAGGACTGGAAATCAGTACAAATCTCCCAGCAAAGAACAGATAACCTTGTATTTTGGCACACTTTATTCATGAGTAGTCATGCACCACTAGACCTCAGACACAAGTTTAAAAGACTAAACTTCCTTGAAACTGCTGTGAATTTCCCTTTCGTTTATGTTCAATTATTATTATTAACTCTAATTACATTACTGTCTTGAAATGCTCTTTGGGGAAACCTTCCTCTGTTATCAGCAGTTCTGAAAGTAACTGAAAACACTGTGTGGTTGTTTATTTGTAATGCATTTGATGCAATTATTCTGTTGCTACAGGCAACAGGGACAGTCTCTTTGATGGAGCATGGTTTTAAACTGTTGTTAAACTTCAGTTTTGCTTGCACTTCACGCCAAGCTGCATTCTACTTTCTAAAAGCAACTAGCTGATGTGCTTTCTACAACAATCACCTATTAAAAAAACAAACAAAAAAACCAAAACCAAACAAAAAAATCTTCATACTACATCTCCAAAAAGAAGGGGATCAAAGCAAAAGGAATTTTGCATTTCCAGGTTTCGACCTGTAGAGGTCCAAGGCAGAACTGAAAGCTTCTTATGAGAGACAATGGGCTATTTTTCTAGAGATGTTTTTCTTCATCTCATCAGTTCTCCACCAGAATACAGATGCCTAATATTCAAGCTAAGATGTTTACTGGACCATCTGTACAAGTTATTAAGTTTTTATAACCTTAAAATCCACTTGACAGGACAACAAGGAGTTCTTTAAAGTTCAGGTCAATAAAGACATCGCTATCATCTAATAACAGGTGATAATTCTGTGTAACTGTTATTAGAGAATCCCACAGAAAACTGTAAACATGGTCATATTTTTAATATCTAGAGAGTCCTGATAGCATCTTTTGTATTTAATTCTAAGTTTCTCAGCAAGAAAGAAGAAATGCAATGATCCCTTTTAAAGGTCAGAGAAGAATGAGGGAAAATGCACGTTTAATGACCTGAACTATTACATTAATGACTTGTTAGGTCTGTTTTAAACCTATGAATAAGCAGCATCTTCAGTTTAAACCAGGTCTTATTTCAAAATTGTTTCCCCTCCTAGAACCCCATTATGGATATTCTCACATTTGATTTTAAATATTTGAAGTTTTCAAGGTGATAAGATCATTCCTACACAGTTAGCATCTCACAGCTGAATTGACAAGATACTGCTAATTATCGTAGAGAGAAAAGGTAATCTTGGTGTTCAAGATTCAAGCTGCTTGTAGGTTTAGAAAATAATAAATACTGTAAGAAAAATAATGGATTATACAGCTTTAGATTTAATACATTCTCTTTAGATTTAATACATTCTTTCCACAGCTGTTGGCTGAAAACACTGTAAAGGGTAGAAATAAGAAACTGAGAATTTACTGGGTACCAGGTAGCCTGTATCTATGTGCCCATTCAATTTCCATTATTCAGCTTCTGAAGGTTAATTTTCTAGCCATCATTTTTAAATAATTATCTGTAATATAAAGGCACAAAGCAATTAGACCCTTTAAATGATCTCAAATTCCTGTAGCTACTGTAGAAGGAATAGAGGAATGTAAGAAAAGACTATAAACCAAAAGTCTTCATTACTCCTACTGGGAACTGTAGATCGCTAACTTCTCTTAAAAATCCAGCAGCTGTATAAAATAACTAGCACCTAGCACGCTCAGTTTGAAGACTGGGTCCAAATGGAGGCATGAAGAACTTCTGGCTATCTTGCTCAAGGTATTTTTTCAGATCTAATGGTTGCTGAAATGAACATTAATGCATGAACCAAGGTTCAAGTACTAACATCTCCAGGTGACCAGAACAGTAACTCTGTCAGGTCTGAACATCACTGTTAAGGATACTAGCACATTGACTCCCAAAATAAAACAGTGGAAAATAAGCCTTTTTTTTTTTTTTTTTTTTTTTTTTTTTCTTTTCTCTCTCTTTTTTTTTTTTTTTTTAAAATATTTCTGCTGAATGCATGGAAACATGACTGGGGATTTCCACTTGCATGCCACAGAATCCATGGAACCCAAATGTCTGTTTGTGATTTCCCAATGTCCCATTTGATGCCCCAGCACACATCATAGCTTCCTACACAGATAAGTAAATGGGAATTAAGCTTGTATCCAGAGAAAGACTAGGTGAGAATTTAGACCTGTTAACCCTACCCATAGGAATATTTCTATTTCCTTGACACGACTGAGATTTACTTGTCCTGACTGATTTCACAAATGCATAATTTACCTCAAATAGAGGAAAAAAATATTACAGATTTGTCTAATTCAGGCATTTAGAAGTTGAGTCAGACCTTGAAATGCCTTGAAATTGATTAGCGGAAGCGAAGGGAGAGATAAGGTACAGTAACTCTTCAGTCAGCTTCACCTTCATCTTGCAAAAGAAGAATCTCACACACATATCTGAAAGCTGAATAAGAGATCAGATCCTACTGGCATGAAATGACAAACCTACCACCCAAACGGAACTGCCATTAGTTAGGAGTGGGATGATAGTGCTCATAAACCTCTTAGCAGCCTCCCCTAACAGCAGCCAGACACTGAACTCAAATTTAAAATGCCACATAACAGTGGCAGAGGACACTTAGCTGTGAATACAAAATCCAGTGAATCAGTAAGGACATGTGAAATGTACAATATAAAATAATAAAGACATTATCCACGGAGAAGCAGACAAGCTTGAGCTTTAACTCACGCTTTGTCAGTAACTGACCTTCACTATGTGAAATGTTACTGATACTAGTAAGAAAGGGTACAAAACAATCTTTATGGTGTAAGGAAACACCGTTCCCACTTTACACTTGGAAAACTGAGGCACAACAGGTTAGAATCTGGCTACAGTAATATCAGTATGTATGTACTACAGAAATCAAATTGAAACATTAATACGTGCTCTTGAAGTTAATAAAGCTACAGAGGAGAGTTCTAGCTGTCTGTAGAAGAGGAAAGCTCATACGTTTGAAAGATGCCACGTAAAGAAGTGACCTATTTTATTTAACTTATTTGCAAGGAGTAAGGTAAAGAGGATAGTGGAAATCTTCTGTAGCAAGAGGTGTGAATCCCTGCAAGGACAAGAGGACACCCATGGTGCTACAGAAAACTTCAATGAAAGGCGCCCAGATGGCTTTGAAGCAAATACAAGTTCATTTCTGGCTACCTAAGCTTACTTATCAATAGCAAGGCATACAGGAGTGAGCAAGCCTACTGCACATCCATCATTCACATTTCTCCATTTCATTATAGACAGAAAATGCACTTACAATCTGTCAAGCTCTTGGCATGAGTCAGAGAGGAAAAAACATAAAAGATCAGCCAGGAGGAAATGCAAAATGATGTAAAACTGGTGAAGTGTTTGTTTTTCCCAGTCTCTGGAAAAGGAAAATGCCTCATTTTGCAGAAAACCAAGACAAAAAAGAACAATGTAAGATTTCTTACTTCCTCATTACTGTTGAAAAGTAAAATAATTCTTCTAACTCTGTCCCTCCCTATTAGCTGTCCAAGAGAAGGACAGACATAGAGACAAAATGGTTATGTTCTAGAATATATCTTCTGTTTTTTTCCTTCCTTGCCTTTCATTTTCTCTAGAATTATCACGGTTTAGTTACACTGAAGACACTGAGGATGAGACAGAGAGGAAGTTGTTCCCATTTAACAAATACAGTCCTAATACTGTTTAATATATTTACTGGTTTTAGTACAGGTCACCCTTTATTCTGTCTAGAAGCTGAGGCACATAAAGGCTGTGCCTACGCTGCCTGCTAAACACGCTCAAGTATCCTGAAATTCTGCTCCCCTAGCTATTCAGGTTTGAATGCCATTGAAGTATCCTGCTGCTCTTTTTGTGCCCATGCACTACCACCTCCTTCTGATGGAAAACCAACAGCACGCTAATCTCCTTTTGCAGTCCAGATGTGGCCAAGATGGAGACAAATTCAGTCATCACCCCGTTGCTGCAAACATTTCCTGCAGTCATCAGATGATAAAATAAGCCTGAAGAAATCCTGTTGCATTTATTTTATCCTTACTTTAACACTTAATCTTCTGCTTCAGTAAAAGGACTGTCAAACAGAAATGTTACAAGGGAAAAACAAAGCATCAACTATTCAATAACTATGAAGCATTTAATAAATAGCATAAATCAAAAACCAGAAAAATACAGTAAGGAAATTAGCTGTTTTGAGGGTGATGAGGGAATGCAAGAAAGTTGAAGAGTAAAACTTGCCATGCAATATAACATTGCCAGGAATACCCCTACTGCTATACATATCAATAGGGCAGATTAAATAATCACATAAGAGATCCACTAATAAAGGGTATATAAATAAATTTAATTAAAAAAATATTCCCAATTTGACAGTTTTGTTATATATTTCATTCTATTACCATATTTTAAACATACAACGTATCATGTTCCACACACTGTCTTTAGGGGGTCATCTTGGGTTTAGGGCACATAAGACCATTAAAAGATCTCTCCATCAATACAAACGGGTTTGTTCCAATGCAGTAAACAACCTTAACTCTTAAGAGTCAAATGCTAATTTCTACTGCTTGTCAGGAGGGTGTCTGCGCCCAGCCCTTCCCTATCCCTCCCATACTTAAGGAAGGGAGTATAGACAAAAGCAAAGCATGTATAGTTGGTTTAAAGTACTGTCAGGTTGACTTAACAATCAAACCAATCCTTTTAATAACAGAATACTGGAGCATCTGAGGTCTGGGTAAGCAGATCTGTTTTCCCATCCTAAGAAAGAAAACATTAAAAAAACCCAAAACCAAAACAAAAATCAGTCTTTTCTGAAATAATCCCCTATTTGGGGTTTTTTTGAGGGTAAAAAAGAGAGAATATTTACTCCAGAATAGGCAATAGTCCAGTGATTAGAGAGTACCACAACATTGGTATCCTTTTCTTATACTTTCCTCTCCGTGTAAGTTTCTACCACCCTACATCCCCCAAAATTAGCCCAAAGTTCACATGCTATGCAACACCCCAATTTATAGCTGTGTCCTGCCTTCTGCTTGTAAGCAAAACCAGAGAAGACAGCAGGGAAACACCTTCCAAAAAAAAAAAAAAAAAAAAAATTTCATACTTCTCTGCCTGAGATTGTGACAGGCATGTGACAGATGTTAGCCACCTCTGCTTAAGGCACATGGATATTGCAGTGACGTACGTAGTGTAAGGCTATGCAGATTAGGAGGGAATAATGTATCAGAGGGATAAGGTCACTGTTATGGGTTTGTGTGGCACGGTTTTCTTTGGTAGTGGGGGACAGGGCTGCAGGGATGGCTCCTGTAAGAAGCTGCTGGAAGCTCCCCCGGCTCCAAAGAGCTGGACCCGCCTCTGGCCCAGGCCGAGCCCATCAGTGACGGTGACAGCGCCTCTGGAAGAACAGATTGAAGAAGGGGAACCAGCAGTGTGGGGGTTGGGGAATGTGAGAGGAACACCTCTGCAGATCCCGAGGTCAGTGAAGAAGGAGGGGGAGGAGGGGCGCCTGAGGAGACTGATGGCCCTGCAGCCCTTGGGGAGACGGCAGGCTGTCCCCCTCCAGCCCAGGGAGGTCCATGGTGGAGCAGAGGCTCCCCAAGATGGCGGTAACTCCATGGTAAAAACCGCGCTGGAGCAGTGTGTGACTGGAGAGCAGCCTGCGGAAAGGGCCCGCACCAGGGAAGTTCGGGAAGAACTGAAGCCCACAGAGAGAACCTGCACCAGGGAAGTTTGTGAGGAACTGCAGCCTGCGGAAAGGACCCACGTTGGAGAAGTCGGTGAAGGACTGTCTCCCGTGGGAGGGCCCCCACGGTGGAGCAGGGGACGAGTGAGGAATCTTCCCCCTGAGGAAAAGAGCGGCAGAGACAAGGTGTGGGGAGCGGAGCCAAAACCCCCATCCCCTATTCCCCTGTGCTGCCGGGGGGAGGAGGGAGAAAGAACCAGGAATGGAGCTGAGCCGGGAAGGCGGGAGGGGTGGGGGGAGGTGTTCTGAGGTTTAGTTTCCCTTCCTAATACCCTTGTGTTTTGTTTTTGTTTTGATTTGTAGTAAATGAAATGGATTTTGTTTCTTCCCCAAGCTGAGCCTGTCTTTTGCCCGTGACCATAAGTGGGGAGTGATCCCTCCCAGTCCTTGTCTCGACCCACGAGCCTGCCTTTGGATTTTCTCCTCATCCCAACGTGGCCAGGGGAGGGGGTTGGGGGTGAGTGAGCAGCTGCGTGGTGCTTTGTTACCGGCTGGGCTGAACCCGAAACCATGACAGTCATGTTTCTCGATTGGTCAGCAAAACCCCAAACTCTCAAATTAAATTCAGAAACAGTGAAAATACAACTGCACAGAAAGATATCTTAGGAAACAAATGTTTCTGCATGCTTTGGAATTTTACATTAATATTTTTTTAAACAGCTAAACCCTAGCAATCATACCCTTTCTCACAAGCTTCTGTACCCATGGTGAATCCAGACATGATTTTATATGTCATAACACAACTATCACCCTTCGCTTAAAGGAAAAAAATAAAATTTTAGCATTCTTATCTTAACATTGATATTTTCATTTCTTAGATACGTGGTTTGTTATTGCTAAGCTCTTGTAAGATTTTCCTTCCTATTCCAGGTGAGTGGATCAGAGGAAGACAATATCAATACAACTTGAAAGAAAACAGATTACTGTATATTTTCTTTTACACACACATGCAGCATCAATCAAGTGAGAAAAACTACATCCCTAAAGATTGTAAACCAAAGAAAGAAACAACACAAGTTGCACACAGAAAGACAGTTCCGCAAAAATATTCTTCTTCCACAAGGGCTTGATCGCATGCTCAGTGAAACTGAAAACGCAGAGTACACAACCATTCTGGAAGGATTAAGCATTCTGACACATACTTGTAGTCACAAGGAGAAGACCTAGAAGAGGAAGAAGAAATTAGGAAGATCAAGTACTAGAGACTTATAAGCTAGTACTGACCATCTGGGACACAAGGACTCAGCCATCTGTTGGGTTTTTTTGGAGGGAGGCTGAAAGGACTGGGAAGAGCACACCAGTGAACCTGTGCCATACATGCCTACACACGAGCCAGGTTAAGACACAAGCCACAATTTTTAGAATTGTGTTCCAGTGTAATAAATGACCCACTCGCAATCTATCTTATCACTGCAAAAAGTAATTTTACTTAATAAGTGGAGCGATATTTTAATATTTCAGATTAATCTGAGGAAATAAGAAGTCATTCCATTTTCCTTAGTACTGTTTTTTTTTTTTTCCCCTAACTTCAGCCACATTTGATCCAAGATGGTTTTCACGCAAAGGGAAAAAAAATTCAGATTGCAATCAATGATACATTTTAATACACAATGCCTCATGTGTTCAGGGAAAAGTTACTTAGTACAAATTATGTATGTGCCTGAGAACAGCACTAACCTATAACAACTGGTGAAAACTAACAAAACACTTTTCCATCAGAAAATTCAGCATTTTGCAAGAATGCATTGTTGTGGGCAGATTTCCATACACAGCACTATCAAAATGAATTACTACACATTCCCATTTAATTTCAGTAATGGTAAAATATTGTTTTCATGAGGTAAATAATTAACCCTTAATATCTCCTTTGTTTTGAACTATGACTTTATAGATATTATTTGAACTATGCACTAAGTAACATCTTTTTTTATTATAAAAAAAAATCTTTAAGAAACATGAAATTCAGCTTGTCATCTCAACTTGGAAGTGAAACAAAACAATGCTAATTCATTGGGATTTCCCATTGGAAAGATAATTCAAAGTTGTTTGAAACTTCACAGGACTGTTTATGGATAAATATATTACACATTGAGAACCCTAAGAAAATCATGATTTTGAGCATATACGAATGTTAAACATGGGTGTCTCAATACTTTTGGAGCCACTAATAAACCCTTTCCAGCTTCAGTGGTTGTCCGTATCCAAAAAAAATTAATGCCGAGATGTGATCACTAAGAAATGTTATCAACTGTACTGCAAGATGGCTTCTTTTTGACATATGTTATTTATAAGTTCTTGGCAAATATCGTTCACAATTTCGAATTTAAAAGTCATAGCCTTTTATGTATATAGGTGTTCATCGCTAAAGCTCTTATAAGAAACTCGCACTTGGATTTTCAGGCAGACAGACAGGAGAGCATATTTACATTGCCTAACATTAGATAGTGAAGTTAGGAGACTCATCTCCGCTGGGGCCTTATGTAGTCTATAGTGAGCAAGAGAATTCTTCAGAGAAAAACTCAGACCTCTTCCATTATGTTTCTGTCCAGTCACCTACTGAAAGATTCTCTTTGTCCTCTTTAGATATAGGACACTTCTCAGAGACTAAATGAACGTACCTTTAAGAACTGAACATCCTCACCTAAAACAAAGAAGTGCAAATATCCTTTCCTTTCTCCCAGTTTAAACGATGTTCAAGTTCCTGCTCATAAAAGAAAAAGATGGATACAAGAACTGGAAGCCAGGACTCAGGAGACAGACATTAGTATTGGAGTTAAGAAACCCTCATCCAGTCCAAAAGGACTGGGAGTTCACTACTAAGTCTTATTTCCAAATTCGTCATTGATTAGCTATCACATGGAAAACAACTCCTTTAAACTCTCTGAACCTGATTTCAGACATGCCAGAAGAGCTCCTTTTGGTTTTTTTCTCCATCTGTAAATAGACATCTTTGGGTTTAGGTTATATCCATCACTACGACACATATGAAGGGATAGAAGTATACCCGGGTGGCGTTCACACTAATTGCTTAATAATTGTAAAGCACCTTCAGGATATGAAGTGCACATTAAGTATTGCAAGCTCTTACCTCTTTTTAAAAGAAAGTTACAAGTGCTTGCAAAAGCAAAAAAACCTCCATGTAATTAAACGACTAAGACCCCTGCTAACTCTGCAGCATACAAGCCTGTACACCAGTCAGAATCCAGCACACTCAGGACCAATCCTGCTGAGCTGTCCTCATTACAACACAGCAAACAAAGATGTTTTCTTTATGTTCTCTCAATAATTACATTTGATCTGCCTCACTGAGGATCTCCTGCTAGCAATGAAAAGTATGAAATGTTTCAATGGGTCAATCTCTAGCTGTTTTATTTTCATTTCAAACATAGCAGAGACTTCCTTTTTTAACTTCCAAAGCAATAACCAGTGTAGTTTCCCCTCTTAAGCCTGTTCAGTGACAATGAGCCAATTACATATCAACTGCAAGCTCAACCAGCGATTAATCCTAATTTACCAATGAGCACAAAGTAAAATATGCTTTTGCTAAGACTTCAGATGTTCTGTGACCATTATTATACCCAGAAGAGCTTTGAAGGTTCAGAGTTAGCACAATGATTTGGGGGTTTTTTTGCCTCTTGCTCAATCAGCAGTACACCTCTGCTTCAGAAACTGGGTGATTGAAAAGATTAAGGCCTATCTCTTAAAATGGATGTAAAAATAGATTCTTAACATGAGATACGTGGGCTTAAAACAACATCCACTAACTTTAGCAAGCATTGTGACTGGTTAGTAGCTCTGAAAACCAAAATAAATAGTCACTGAAAGGACAATACTCTCAAGTACATAATTTATCTAAGCAATTTTTCATACATTAAAAACTCTACAGGTTAAAGAACAAATAGTCCATCTTCAGCTCACACAGAGGGGCTGGACTGGAGGAAAGGAACCTGAGTTTGCCAAAACCTGGAATTTGTTCCACAGGTAATTTCTAATATTATTATGCAACTCTGCTATGCAACAAACCACAAATACTGTAAAAACAAAAAGGTAATATAAAACAATTACCTAGAACACAATGTAAATTTGAACAAAAAAACTATTTCTGAAACAAAAACCTTTTGTTCCATTTCATTCCATTTTAATTCCTCAGTGAAACTTTATGGTTATTAATGCTATGGTTATTAATGCATTTCAAACCCAAACATTTTTACTAAAAAAACAGGAAAAAATCCTACAGAACCATTGAGAAGACTTGTGAATTACATTGCCTCGTACTGCATGAAGACATATAATATAGTTTATAAAGACTACGATGCCCAAATCCTCCTTACAAGGAATGAACAAAAGGGAACTTTTCCACCAGCTTCAATAGAGCACTGTCCTGGTTTCAGCTGGGATAGGGTTAATTTTCTTCCTAGTAGCTGGTATAGTGTTATGTCTTGGGTTCAGTATGAGAAGAATGTTGATAACACACTGATGTTTTCAGTTATTGCTCAGTAATGTTTAGACTAAGTCAAGGGTTCTTCAGCTTCTGATGCCCAGCCAGCAAGAATGCTGGAGGGGCACAAGAAGTTGGGAGGGGACACAGCCAGGGCAGCTGACCCCAACTGATCAAAGGGGTATTCCATACCATATGGCGTCATGCCCAGTATATAAACTGGGGGAGCTGGGGGGATCGCCGCTCGGGGACTAATGGGGTGTCGATCAGGGAGTGGTGAGCAAGCACTATCAGGTACTTACTACTAAGAAATTTGGGGAGGTTAAGCAGAAAATAGACATTCACAGAAGAGGATGGGTTCATCTCACATTTCTTACTTTTCAGGCCCCGATTTTTGGACCATAGAACAATAAGCACAGTTTCCTTTGTGCAAGTGGGATGGGAAAGTAAGTCCCAAGACAGCACATTAATTATTTGAAACTATAAATTTAAAGGGAAAATAGGCAAACCTAACATTTCAATATTCTTACTGAGCTCCCTGTTGAGAGACTGCTGGAATCCTCCCTGCAGGGATCTTGTAGCTGAAAAAGGGTAATTTCATTGCAAGGTAAAACAAAAAACTTGAGGAGAGAAGACAATGAGCAGGATTGTTCAAAGTAACATAAGACAAACTCATTAGTAAGGTCATTTCATTACTTCCTGTAAAAATTAGTGAGGGCTCAGACAGCTTGTTTAAACAATGTCTAAACAATTATTTCATAGCCTTTTGGTACAGCTTCCAGCTTAATGTGACTGAGCCTACTTGAATTCTTGCCTGTTCAGTGTCTTCTCTAGACAGTTCCAGGAACTGAGCCTTAGCTTAGATTGCAGTGATCGTACGTTAGCAGTGGGATGAGCGTCCCTGAGTGCACACACTGTCCAAGAACACTGACATAAATTAAAGCTTCCCTACTAGCATTAACCACTTAAAACTCATCTTGTATGCTTACAAGAAGTGAAGTCTGGCTTTGATAAGTGATAAGGTAATATATCTTCTTAGATCAAATTTTGCATAAGTAGCTATGCACAGAATAATACCTCTTTGGTCCCCCAGCACAGGCAGAGGCAGATTGCAAGGCATGGAAAAAACATCTCTGCTCACCAAGTCTTCGGCATCACGTCAGCAAAGAAAGTTCCCAGTATCACAAGCGCACATTTGACCTTGGGAAAAGCTTAGTGTTGACTGGTACCCAAGGGATTAGTAAATGCACCATTTTTCCAACACAGTTTTCAATTACTTTGATGGGCAATTAAAATGCTAATTAAAAAACAATCCAAACCTCAGTACTCAGAAGGTTATGAAATAATAAGCTCTTGTACACTCGCTGCATTGGAAGCATTAAGAAGAAGGTCACAATGCAGCTGGAGCACAAAGGTGCAAAAGAGAGGGACTGTATTATGCTTGGGCTTGTTTGTTTATTTATTAAAGAGAAAAAGATACTTTAAATATATCTGGCAATGTATTTTCTAAGTGCTGGGTTAGACCAAAAGTTTATATAAACAGTACCTTGGCAGATACTGCCTTCAGGCAGAATTCATCACTCACACAGGACAGGGAAAAAAGTACATGCACTCTGTTGTCAACTTGAGAGGTTTGGAGTTCATCAGTCAAGTTCTAAAATAATCATGAAGCTGTTTTAAGAGTCAGGAGATCTTTTTTTTTTTTTTAAATGGCTAAAGTTTGGGCTTACTTGCATTCCACTATCAAGCTCGTGTCTGCAATCAAGAGAATAAGAAACTTGCTTTTATTTCAGCTTTCTGTTGTGTTTCTCATGCAATTACAGAAATTTAGAACTTGGCATCTGAAGAAAACCCCTAATATTGTGAGTCACAAAAAAAAATTATGAGAGCTAGTAGCACTGGCTCCATTGCTATGCACCAACTTGTGTTCTGGAGGATGAAATGACACACAGTAGTGATTTCAAAGGAAACCAAAGCACTAAACAAAATTCACAAACATTCTCTTCCTGTTGTTCTTGCTCAAAAGAACAATAACCACTGCTTTGAATTAAATTGTCTGCAGGCTACAGTACATCAAGCTGTGCAAAAGAATCACTTCTTGCCATCCCACCTGAGAAGGCCCCAGAATAACCCTGAATTTCCCATGTACTGTACAGTCAAGTGATGAGAGAAGAGCCAATTCCTGCTCACATGTAACTCATTCTCATATGAATAGGATTCAACCTGTTCCTCCTGCAATGAAGTAATTTTCCCTTAAACAATCTCATTATCATTAAAAGAAAAACAAAGCAGTAATATAAACTTCAGCCTTCTAGTACCTCCAAAAAGCTACTGTGATTCACTAAAAACAAACAAAAATGTTTATTAAA
>VYZV01037728.1:43985-55707 GCA_013401275.1 Pandion haliaetus | reverse complement strand
TTAAAAAAAAAAAAAAAAAAAAGGAAAAAGATACAGGAAATAAAGTCCTAAGGTCAATTAACAGTGAGTCCCCACGGAGGCAAAAGTGGACATTTCGCGACGGATGGTACTGAAAGGGGAGAGCTCCAGTTCTGTGGTGTACTCATTGTCATTGTCATCACTTGTCACTGTTGAAGACTTCTGGATGCATTCATCACAGCAGCAACAGCAACACTCCATAAAAGCCCGGCTGAAAGGTTTACAGAGACAGAAAAGGAGAACTGGGGTAACACAGGACTTAAAGAACAAAAGGAACTGGCTAATGAGATGGAGGAGGTCCATAGTCTGCTGAGAGACCCCTGTGGACATGTAGGCGGTTACGATGTTGCAAATGTTTTCAGGAATGATGCAAAACCCATACAAAATGGTCAAAGCCACCACCGTGCAGTTCATCTGACTTTCCAGCTGAATTTGTCGCTTGTTCCCCCTTGTACAAGCCTTTTCTGCCCTCCTGATCTTCCTCGCTGTTACAAGGGAGCAGGTAATAGTGAAGAGGGTAGGCAAACAAAAATAGCAGCCAAAGTACCACCACAGCCTTGCCCCATCGTAAGTGAGAGCCAACACGTAGATGGTGTCAGGCAGCGTGGTGGATATCTTCACCACGCACCGCTCCCCGCCGTACTGGGGGTCCTCCTTTGCCAGCTGGCGCAGCACAACCTCCGGCAGGGCCAGCAGCAGCGCGCCCACCCAGATGACAGCCAGCTTGGCCGTCGTCGAGGTGCAGTTTTCGATCATCTCGTAATACATCTGCACGTTGGTGGCGGCACGAAATCGGTCGATGCAGAGGGCGCACAGTGTGAATGTGGTGACTCCGAGAGAGGCTACCTGGAAAGGAGGAAAGGGAATGCAAGTTAATTGATTTTTTTTTGTGTGTGTGGGGGGGTGTGTGTGTGTGTGTGGAACTTAGTCTCCTTCGAAAGTCCCTTGGTCCCCTGTTGATGGCAGTCTTTGTAGTGACAGAAGATGAAGGCCCAAACTCAGGTTGGAGAGGGAATTAGTTTATGGTATGCTGGATGAAGGCTCTATACCATTGAGCTGTTCTCTGGAAACAGCTTATACTCTTTCGTAGTTAGAGAGTTCAATTTGTATTCTGAAACACCAGTCACGTGTAGCCCCTTGACTGACAAAGGCAAAGGAAAACCTGGTTTAGGGATATCAGTGTAGGAGACAGTTAAGCACCATGGTGCTGAGCACCATCAAAAGAAGCATCACAGACAGAACTTAGGTTCCAGTGCTTGCTGAACTATCTGTCATCCAGCCCAAAAGAGTATGTCCTTCTGTTATTCTGCCTACAAATATTTATTTCAGCTTGGTCTCATCCTGTCCTGGAGGCCCAAGAAAGCTTCTGTGCAACACCGAGTGGAAAAAAAATTGAGGAACTGACCAATACATAGAACTAAACCCTTTCCTCCCCCCCATTATTCAAAGGGGTGTTTTTCAGAAAGATCAGTTCCATCACAGGGGTTGGAATTTAAGTCAAAAGGGGAGAGATGGGAGAGTCTTCCTTCAGCAGAAGTATGAACTTAACGCCCACATCACGCGTTCATCAAGCATGCAGGGGATCGTAACATTGAAACCTTCCCTATTTACAAAGTTTAGAAACCCTGCAGATTAGGCATCTACTGAATGGAGTACGGTCCACCAACTGTTTCTTTGAACTTAGGCTTTTAAGTGAAATTTTCATGGGATGTAGGCACATGAGGTCATCCCCTACTGTGAGATTAAAGAGACTGTATCTGAAATCTTCAGATTTCCAAAGCATCTGCAAAACTGACCTTCACTATAGTAGTTAAGCTTTAATAATCTATCTTCAACATTTCATTTAGAAAAAAATTCACGGGAAAATCTAGGCTTATTCATAGGAAACATCCTGTGGGAGAGTGTACTACAGGCCATGAGAAATGGCATAAGTTTTGTTGTTTAAATGATTTAAAGATGGATTGGACAGAGCTCTCAATCATATACTGTAAGGAGCAAGTACGGAGCAATGCATATGTTCTCTAGCTTTAATAATCATCATTCTACGCATGACTAGAAATCTTGTATGGTGATGAAACATAATTTCCTTTCATTTTATCCTGTTTATAATTAAATTTCCTAAAAAGAAATTTGCAAGAAGACTATATACATTTTGGCCTAATCCTATTTCCAATAAATTCAACTTCAGTTCAAATTCAAAGCAGAACTCCCATTAACTTCAATTGGAGAAAGATTAGGTGCCCTGCTGCATTCTAATTCATTTATTTTCTTGGGTTTGCATGCTTGTGTTATGCTGAAAATGTGTTGATGCAAAAGAAAAGAAATGTTAAATAATATTCCTAATAAATGTAAAGAATGCTTACTTTTATCATGAATAAACCACGTGTCTGTGCATTTAACTAGGAAATCTAAGGTAATATTAGGCAGTTCACTATAATTTTGCTTACCCAAATTTGATGTGTAATGATATATTTAAATTTCATACAGGTAGATTTAAAAAAATACTTTCTGATTTTCACCATAATTTTGAAATATTCCTGTTTATGCATCATCTCTTGTAAAAAGTTCTGCAAGGATAGATAGCACAATTATGCACAATTATATAAATGTATCATTAATTTTGGCCTTCAATATTTAATGGCCATATCAGATTGCTAAAATTTAGTATCACTGAAAAATATTAGGCACTTGGGATTAGAACTATCAGGCACTGGCTTAGAGAATTCTTTGAAGCAGCTTCCTAAAAGACTGAATGAGTAAGATGCAGTCTCTTACTAATTAACTTGTAGGAATATTTCATGATGACAAAGCAGTACTGCAAACATTTTTAATAGGCAAAGCCATTGATTTAGGAAGTTAAACTGTCTGACAAGATTCAAAGACAGCTTGGTAAATACAGAAAAAAAATAAAAACAAATGAAGAAAAATTACAGTTACAGGGAAATCCTAATGAACAATGATAAACTTAGCTAATGAGAGATAATTTTCATGCATTCCTGCTGACAGTCGGATTTTTAAATTCAAGACTAGCCACTTTGTTTCCAAAACATTTAAATGTGTGCACAGTCTTCAAATTCCTTAGTGACAGCAAAACCTTTAGCCAGAACATCCAACATGAATAACAAAAGGGTCAGGACTCAGCTCGGCTCTCTGCAATTACAGGAAACAGGGAAATCACTGAGATTTGGGAATGAATACAGATCGAAATAAAAATCACCAGAACAGAAGAAAATCTGAGGTTTTGTACATTAACATTTTCCCTCTCAGCTCTTACATGGGCCTCTCCCCCTGCCCTCAACGCACATGCTTTTATTGCTTTAGCATTTCATTGCAAACAGGCTGCTGTACAGTGGCTAAGACATTAAAACTCTGCAGCTGTTAAGGCTGGACTAATGAAAGAAGACATGCCTACCATGAACAAACATAACCTACAGGGTTCCTGTCACATTAATTGACCAAAAACTTGGAGGTTTAAGACAGTGAAATAGAGCAAGAGGAAACAACTAAGAACAGTGAAAGTCGGCTGTGAAAACTTTCCTGCAGATTTTCTGATGAAACAAGCTAAACAAAGCTAGTGTTTCTCTGGAACAGGCAATGGTTTCCTATTTTCTGTAGATTAACAGAGTTAGTGATGCCATGGAAAAGCTTGCAAAAAACAAACACACACTCCCAAGCAGATGAACAGGGATTCACTCCAGCTGACTTGCTTAAAGGAAGTATAGCAATTTAAGGGTCTGATTACTTATCCCACATTGCAGACTATGAGTAATAGCCAGCAAAATCAATGGGTGCTGCTCACAACCTATGTGGGTGAGAACTGGGACATGCATTCTGCATGTTCACACTATTTCAGTTTAGGGCTGTTTCTCCATACCAATCATACTAGTAATCAGGGTTAAGCTGAAAACATGGAAGAAGCCAGAGAAGTTTCCTTTTTAATCTGTTACGTTTCCCTGAAATAACCACAGAACGAAGATGATTCATTTGATGGGGAGTAGGTAAAGGACAAATTAACAAATCCTAAAGTGGTGTGAAGCTGCATGGAGTTTAATGGTGCTCTTCTTGTTGTAACAGCTGAGTTTCTGATATGCTGATATGCTGTTGCGGTCTTAATTCCAACAACCTGGCAGGAAATGAGGCAAGGCAAGGGCAAGTCAAGCTCAGTAGTTTTTGATCATCACTTAGTTGTCTGATTTATTTCCATATGGTCCCTATGAAGATTCTCCTTCAGCCTCTAGACATTCACTTTTACATCTTTCTCTTACAAGATGGTAGCAGAGAAGTCCCCGAGTTTCTAACTGAATGACCACCGATCTGCTTTGAGGAGGCGGTGAAGTAACCCCTGCTTTGAGGACGTGCCCACACTATTTGGGCAGAGAACTGCTGTTAAAGGGATTACCAGCTTCAGCATACACACGCAAAAGACAACATTACTGTTACAAGAGCCTCTTAATACCGTTGCTCCTTTAAAAGCATTGACAGGGGTGTTAAGAGTGCACCGTGATGTTCCTTCGAGACACTGCACAAACCTTTGGTCATTAGCTCCCCATCTGTTATTCAGCTGTGTCAAAATTCATCTGGGGAACTGAGGCCGGAGAGAACAACAGTAAACTCATGAAACGCTCAGCTTAATTGCATCAGTTCTCCTCTCCGTCCCTCCAACATACCCATTCCCCTTTCATGAACTTTAACAATTACCACAATGTTCCCAGGCCTTCCCTGGCCCTGTCCTACTTCCCCTGGCTGTGGTCCCACAGCTCTTGGCCCTGGCCTCTAGGAGCAGAGCCTCTGGCTGACCAGGGCAGCAGTGCAGATGTAGTACGGTGAGCAATGCCAGTGGAAATAGGACTCTGAATTCTCTCTCACTAATATCTGCTTGACTAAATAAAGGTAATGAAAACAAACCCAGAAATGAGATCAGAAAAGGTGACTTGGGTGAGAAGGTCAACAAAGACCAGATTCTGTGAGTGAATATAAAAGAAAGGTTGGGTCACTCAGTCCAGTAAGATGAAGACCGAGAAGTGATATTGCTGCTATCTACAGATAAATCAATCTTGAGATACAAAAGTTACTTAAGCCAAAGGACAGTGAATGTAGCAGAATGGGAATCAACCAGCCATGAGCAACTCAAGGCTGGAAATGAGAGAGACGGTTAATCATCTCAGGCATCGTGTTCTTGAGCACGCCTTCTGCTGGAGAAGTGAGGGGAAACAACGTAGACTGAGTTCTTATGGAACAAGATAAAATAGAGGAGTTACAAGAAGTGGCTGCTTCTACCAGCTGAAGCTGGATTTTCTAAGACGGAATATATTTCATGTTGTTAACACAGAGTTTCTTAAAATACGTGGCACTCTTCCTTCCTTTGTTACAAGGCAGGATGGGTATTCAAAACATGTTTTCGTTGTAATAGGAAAGTTGAACTACAGAAAAGGTTGGTGACTACTAGCCAAGCCATCTCTGAGCTCTCAGTGACGCCCTGTAGACTCTTTACAGCCATTGCTGTTTTATCATATAAACAACTGATTTTTTCCCCCAAGCCATTAGAGTCTATTATCTTATTATGGCTGTACTAGAGCCACATCAAACTTCATAGCTTTAGAGCACGTTAATGCAACACACCATGGTAGCTCTTGTAGACTTGTCAGTTTTGCCTAAGATAAATAAACAAAGTTAGTACAGTATGAAATACTTTTTTTGTGCTGCTCTACGCTTACAGTAGAGAGTCCAGTAGTAAGACTGGACCACAAAATAAAAGGTCATCCCATTGCAAACAATTATTTAATTGTTTAAGTTTATCTAGATTTCTGGTTTCTGTTCTTTCAATTAAAAAAACCTTCCAAAACCCCAAAAGGCAAGAATGGCAGTCATTACTATAAAAGAACAAAAATAAATAAATAAATATAATATCTCTATATTTCTTACATGAAGTGCCATTAAACATTAATGGCTTTATGCTTTAAAATAGGTAAGGGTCACTCAGTTAAAACACTACTGTGTGGCAGAAGTCATTCAGTAGCTAAGGATTACTGGGGCTAGGGTACCTCTCTGACATTAGCAATTAGCTTAAGCATCCTGAATGAAAATCTACGTCACCTTAAATATCCAAAAAACAAGACGGTCATTCTGGAAACTACTATCATGGAGATGTCCTACACACATGGAACAACAGGTACAATACGGTTGTTTCCTTTGTAGTACTATCAACTATCAACATATCAATATCAGAGAGACATAGAGCACATGTGCTTTGTGTGCTTCTTATCCTTTTGTATATCGTAAGAGTAATAGAGCCCAGAATCAGAATCCACTTCCAAGAGCTGCTCTTGAATTCTGTTGGAAGCAAAAGCCAACCAGACCATCAGGGCACTGGAAATACTCATTAGTACACCACATGCTTTTCCAGAGGGTTGGAAAAATCGCAAAACAGAAAAGGATTTATTTTTTGTTCTTTTTTCTTGTTTGCATTCTACCATGCTACCATAGAAATAAATTTAATTTACTTTTTTTTTTTTTTTAAATAAACAAACTAGTGCCATTCTCCACTGAGGATCAAATTCTCATCACGCTACACAAGGGACTTCTGCACTAACTCTTAGTGTTAACAACGTGGAACTGCTGCTAAAAATCTGCCTCTTCCTCCTTTGCAGGAAAAATCCAGTCATATGGAAAAATGACATCCCAGTGCTCAGAGTCAAGCTAATGGTGCCGGGATAGCAGATGCTGCCTTTTTCTCTCCACACATATGTAACTTAAATATTACTGACCCAATTTTAAACATAGTCTGACACAAATTCATTTCCATGCCAAAATGCCACATGCAAAGTTTAAGCCAAAAGCAAATTTTTATGGACAGCTTATAAGCCCCTAAGGACAGAGTTTGTAGAGGAAAGAAAGACTGACAGAACAGCCAACATGGCAGCTACTATCATCATGCCATTAATACCTAAAGGGCAGAGATATATTAACACTTCTGTTTTAAATAATTATTTATGGCATGATAAGTGCTGAAGATATTCTGCTCAGTAAAAGACACATGTAGCCATTGCCCTAGAAAACTCTCAGTATGAAGCTTTGAAACTGCAAACCTCTCTGAGGACCTTTGTCTACGATCCAGAGGACTTACTGGAGGTTCAGGAGCCCAGCTCTGACTGGAGTCAAAGAAGAGACATAAAGAAGATGCTGCACAACAAAAGACACAGAAAAGACAGATAATACACAGCTTTTATAAACTCCCATAAAAAAATGTATTTGCTTCCCTAAAGTGAAGCTTAAAATAAGGATCTCTTCTGACAGCTTTGGAACAGGCAGAGAACAGCCACCTTCTTTGTGCCCCTCACTTGCCTCTACCAAATAAAAGAGAGAAAGGGGAAAAAGCCTCACCTCAAATTGCCCTGGAGGGTCAGCTTCAGGGAAAGAGGGCAATTCGTATTCCAGGCCAAATCAATCGTTATGCTTTCCACTAAGAATACTAATTGTGATAGTTTTTCTGAGCTGGAAGTAACCCATCAGAAACAGGAGTGATGCCACAAATTGATCGCCAAAAGCACACACAGATTGGGCATCAGATTTCAGAGGCTTTCACTGTCAGCCTGCTCCAGAGTCAAGCCAGTCGCATACACATGATATGGTCCAGATGAGGACACCACAGGCTTTTTCTCTTCTCGGGGCGGGTATGAGAAAGGCAGAGGGGTGCACGTTTATTAGCACTGAGCACAGGGCTGAGTACTATTGCTGGCCTCAGCAATGTCTTGCTCTGTGCTGGACTGCACAGGACAGTAAATCAGCCTCTGCACACCCTCATTCTAGACCGTTCCCCAATTCTAAATCCTTACTCCACTGTAAGTAGCTTGTCTCAATCTGCCAGCATGGAAAGTGATGCCTACCTCCAACGACTCCCCTCAAACTCATCAAGCTTCTAGCATAACCTACAAGAGCAGAACGCATATAACTCAAGCAAGCTTCCTTTTAAAGCCCGAAAGACACAATCCATTTGTCATCTTGAGCAAGTTGCTCTGGGCCTTAAACAACTTACTTAACCTCTTCACTATTGGCTTCCAGAATTAAAATAAAAAAATAAAACCACTACTTTACAGGACTTATATTTCACAGCTGTGAAATATTTAGAAGCACAGTAAAACTACTGATTTTGTCTACATCCGCACTTCTTTCTGTTAAGGTCTAGCATAAATCTAAGTAGGGGAACTAGAACTACATTGTTCTGTATTCTTCACCCCCCTCCCCGCCCAGTCCTTTTGCTGAAAAGACTGTGGGTGCTTAAACGAAAAAAGGGTTGCACATTGGCAGGGCTTGTGGAACAGGAATTAGCCAAAGCCATGGTCTTTGTATTGTTGTTTACCCTGTATCTCCTGACTCTGAGCAATACTGAGAAAAGTATATGGATGACAACATAAACACAGTGCGCAGGTAAACACTTCAGCCATGCATGCATAAAGCTAGACTTCTGAACCATCTCCAGAAAAGTGGCAAAATTTTAAGAACTGTTGAGCTTTTTTTTTTTTAAACTGCAAAGGAGAAGTGCATCTCCACACATTCTTATGGGCAGAGTAGCTGCCCCAGTTATTCTAATTCCCTTCTCAATTCCTTCTCAGTGCATTCAAAACTGCTCCTCCAGGACAGTGCCATCATCAGGGTCAAATGAAATTCATGGTGGAGATAATTTCATCCACTTCTACTAACCACCTGTCTTTCTAGCTTTGTCCTCCAGCATTTTTACTCTTGTCACCTAAAGACCTCATGAGAAGCACAGAATACATTTACTCAGTTTCTTCCTCAGTCATGTGCACAGTATTCCTTATGCAAGCATAGCCATGACATAGTTTTAAAAGGTAGTTAGAAGTGACCAAACTATGATACAATATATGGCTGAAATCACTGCTTAATGTACTTGGTCACAGCTGATCTTTATTAGGTATGGGAAAACTACCCTTTAAATTAAGTACTGTGGAGACCTTCCACTGCTGAAAGCTCAACATTTGCCTATACAAATGTGCTTGAAGATACCATAAAACATTTTCCCCAGACTGTGTGCATATGTGTTATCGCTGGTAACAGATGCTTTGTTGAAATTCTGCACAATACCCATTAAACAGCACAAATAAAAAACAATTGGCCACAAGAGGCTAAACTAAGAAAACTCCAGGTTCCTCACCGGGATCGCTTGAAACCTTCAACCACAATACAAAGCATTACAGTTATGTTAAAATGTTGTGATCACCATACCACTTGCTCTGGATAATCAGACAACCCCTGTTCCCTAGTTCAGAAAGTACGAGCTGGTATGACAGAGGGCTCAGTCCAATGGGGGTCTTTGATGCTTGAAAGTGAGGTATTTCTGGATTTACAACACTGGGCAAGACACGTAGCTCCCTGACCACCGTATGAAGAGAACCGGCATGCCAAAAAAAAAAAAAAAAAAAAAAAAAAAAAAGAGAGATGCAAAGCATGGAACAGAGAAACTTAAAAGAACAAAACACTGTGCTAACTTACAGAGAACACAGACCACAGCTTAAAATATTGCCCATCTTCAGGAAGATGCTTCTATCTGTATTCCATGAAGGTCTGAAAACCACTCCTAAAGATAGCCGTCTACAGCTTTCCTCGCAAGGAGCTAAGAAGACTTCATCCTTCTCCCATTGTGTGAGAAGGGGATGAGCCTGTCCAGGTGAGTTACAAGGGAGAAGATGGTGTCTTTCAGCTGTCAGATGAGCGTACTGCTGTGAACAATCCTTGACAGAGCATAGAGCAGCAGCTGCTCACGGGGCAGATTTCACGACATGCTTCACATCTGCATTGCTCCTGGCGGTGTCAGCACCACTGTATAACACCTGGGAGGTTTGAACAGGACTTGGAAAGTGGCAAAACTTTTCTCTAACTCCCTCCTCCATCTCATCGGGATCTAATCCTGATTTCCAGGACAGTGTCCTCCTTGCCAAGCTCAAGACAAGCTGTGGAGAGGCACAATCCACTAGTGGTGTTCAATATCTGCCACTCATGGATACAGTTTACAAAGGAGGGGGAAATCCAGCCTGTTACTTACCGCTCCCAGGGTGATGAATATACTTTACATACATGAGTATTATATGTAATGACTACTGAATGAAAAATATACAATTCTGGGAGCAACACAGAACCCCAAGGCTATAGCTTTTTAGATCTGTACCTCAGATATAAATTAATTAAATTTCCTCAGGGACAAGGAGAACGTTTCACTTTTAGGCTCCAGTAATAATTAAGCCTAAGACAGGTACCATGCTACTGGTCCATCATGGATTGGTGCCAGTTCTTGAACAAGACTTCAACTCTAGACATCTACAGAACTTTAAAGTGAAAAAATAAGGTGTCATTAAAGTATAAAGGGGAGATAGCAGCAGCTGAATGTTTTTCAGGATTACAGTTTTGAATTTCAGCAACTACATTTCAGATAAGCTACTTGCAGTTTGACAAACTCTTTAGTGCCCAAAGCTGCACAGCATAAGCAACTAATTTTGAAGAACAGCATGGCCATGCAAATAATTTCAATTACTGATCTTTAATTAGAATCAGCATTACAAAGAGTAATTTCTATTTTGCATGTGGATGCACCAAAAAAAGGTTAGGAAGCATGAAATGTCACTATAGGAAAGTCCTGAAAACACTTAAACTACATTAGCTACTTTAATTGAAATGATTACACTTTAACTGAAACAGTACTACTTATTTTACTGTTTAACACAGTAGTCCCAGAACCCAATTCAGAAATTTTAAAAGCTCCTAGTACTACCAGTTTCTCAACAAATACATATTTACTCCTTCATGTCAGTAGTGTTATACTACTGGCCTTGAATTCATCTAAGCACAGCACAGCTCCACCCTTTGTCCAATACCACTGGTAATAAAATATATCACATATGAAAGAAGTAATGGCAATTTAGTGGCTACACACACCATACACCTTTATAGACACTTTCTTAAAAATACTGGTTGAAAGTTAATTAAGTATTACTGTGTACCAGTGTGCTGGCAAAACCGATACTCTGTGCATTAATAACAATTTGGGTTTCTTTTATTTTCTTAAGATCTCATTCTTAGGACAAGAGAATCAACAGTTATTTCCTCAGTTTTCAGATACAGAATAATGTTGAACATAAGGTTTTGGGAATACAGCAGAGCCAGCCAGAATTACGAGCTACCACCCTACCAACAAGCTTCAGTGTTCAGTTCCAGTAAATAAATAAAGCGGACAACCTGAACGATGCCGGCAGGACTCTGGCCAGCTGGCTGAGAGCTTCTTTGACAGAGCCTCTGAACGACTGCCAAGAAGCTGCGACTTCAATGGAGCTGGGGTCCCTTTTTTTNTTTTCTACACACTCTTTTTTTTCTTTTTTTTTTTTTTTTTTTAAAGGTAAGCTAGATAAACCTGAGATTTGAACGCTGAGGTGTAAGTTAAGAGCTCATACATCCCGTTGGTGGTCCTTTTTACAATCGCCACCGTACAGCCCATCCCCAGCCACCCCCTCCACCCGCCTTCCCGACTCACTCCGCTTTAGGGAAACAACAAACATAAACCAACAAAATTGAAATCTAATTCTGGGAGGATTCTTCGCCTTTCAGGATCACAAGGAGCAGGAAAGTTTGGCAGAACTCGCGCGAGTGGAAGGAAGAGCTAGGCGCGCTCAGGCTACAGAAATCCCGATGCTGCTGGACC
>VYZV01037728.1:19235-41869 GCA_013401275.1 Pandion haliaetus | reverse complement strand
GGGCGGGGAAGGGGTGATCCCGTGTGAGGGCGCGAAGGGAAGCGCAAGGGTGCCGTTGAAGAAGATGGTGTTCGAAGCCCCCCCGCCCCCGGAACGGCACCAGAAGCGTCTCCACGTGTTTTCAGTGCCTGGAGGGGCAGGTTTAGGTTTCTTTCCTGTTCTGAACATTTGCGCATGGTTTTGTTTCTTGGCTTTGTACAGTCAGATAAACTTCACAGCTCTTTCTCCTTGTTTCTCTGATTTTTATTTAATTCAGGTGACTTTTTCCCTTGCCAAAGTTGGATACAGTAAATAGTTCACTGTCAGCAGCCTTAGGGATTCTCTACCACCCTTGTTTCCATTTTTAAGAGTTTTAGTGTAGCTTATTACCAACAGGTTTAAAAGTTTCAAACTTTTCCCATAAAGCAGTCTGAGAAGCATTTTTCCCCCCCTTGAACTAAAACCATTTGCTGTAAAGATCAGAAATTGAGTCAAAGCTACCAGAGCGCCCTGTTTTAGGGGACTCATGAAATCAGGACTGTGGATCTAATAGTCCTGTAAATTCTCTTCTTGCAGGCCAGTTTTTAAAGTCTTGAGATGCCAAGTAGGTGGGATGTGCTTGCAGGTTGGGGCCCCATCTTTCTTCTATTAATGATCCACAAAGAAAACCATGTAAATCTACAGTAAGAGAAAATACACATCCCATACACGCATAAAACCATCCATCAGCTGCAGTAACCGAGACAAGATTAGTACCACTTTTTCTCAATGGGGTTGAATCAAGCTGTAGTGTTGAAAGGATCCTTTCGTGTGAGTTGTTAATTACTGTTTATTTTTAAAAACACAGCTGCATGAATTCACCTAGCTGACGGAAAGGTAGGCTTCACATGACGGGTCTCGCTAGGCTGACCTTGCTGTCAACAGAGACAAGTGCCTTTCTGAGGTCATTTATCTGATATTAATGTCCAACGTGTGTGGTATAAATTGCTGTCTGGAGGTGCTGCTCGCACACGTCTGCCCTAGAAGGAGCATAGAAAATCATTTTGGATGAAGAGTGTGACCTTTCAGTGGGTACAACTAGTGAGTCCTCTCCCATTCCAATCTAGGTGTGGTGCCATTCCCCTGGCTGTGACCATTACCCAGAAAACACACAAGCAGGACAAACAGAAAGCTTTTCCTTCTCCTGAAACCATTCTCTCACATGTGTAGGTGAGGTGTGATTGTGGGAACCTTAAGGTGTTTCTAATCTTACGAGAACGAGTGTAATAAATTAGGCACTGCTGTGCTGAATGTCCCTTAATATGTCAAGCCATTTTCTTTTTCCTTAGCAATCTGTCATCTCATGGAGTTAAATGATCAAGCTAATTTTAAAACTTCCTGATAAATAGTGAGTTTTATCTAATAAAGGTATACATGAATGGAAAAAAACCCAACCCAACAAAACCTACCAGGAAAAGAAGAGAATGGTAAATATGTTTAACCTTTTTTTCCTTATATTTTTCTCCCATTTGTTTCTTCTGAGCTCAGCTGGTGTATAAAAGGAGTTAATGATGATAATGAGCTTACATTTACTGTGCCTTTCTTCCTGAAAAGTCCCAAAGGACATTACAAACACATATGATAAATTCAGTGCTTGTTCTGAAAGGATACCGAGGAATATTGCTTCTGGCTTTTATATGGAAAGAGCAGACAGCAGTTAGCGGACATATTGCCCTTCTGCATACTTCTGCAAGAGATACGGATCACAAAGAAGAAGGTTAAGCAGAGTTTGGTTTACGTCACTGATCCTTTAATGGTGAGATAAGAACTGAGTCGCGCATAGGTTTTCCAGTGTCAGCATTCCACCTGCTTTGTAAGAGAGAAAATTGATTTCTAAATACAAAACGGTGTTGTCAATTATTAGTCTCTGCTTACATTCTGTCACGATTCTCTTACTTCAGAAAGTATTTGGCTTGTTACAAAAACAGCACATGCAAAAAAATTGGATTTTGTAAGTTGTAGCCATATATCCACCCTGCCTGGAATGGAGGAGCTGCTTGTATGTATATAGGTGTGACAGAAGTATTCTTCTGGGCTTTTGTCTTGCAAAAACATTTACATCAAAGGGAATCAGAGGAAAGATACTTCCTGGAGTTTTCTTATCTCATTGAGATGTAGTTTTATGTAGTTAGGTGTATCTGCACCTCACCATAATTACCTAATTCTGCCGGTCTAAAAAAAGTCCTCTTTTGCTGCCTTTAAAAACAGTTAATTTGCCATTATGGTAGTCCCCTGTTTACTATTGCTGCCCTGTTAGATGCTGAAAGTTAGCATCTGAAGATTGCATTTTCCCAGTTTCTGTAGTCTCAAATATGTAATTGAAATTTTGCTGCAGTCCATATAAATTCTGAGTTGGGTTTTTTTTTTGGTGGGTGGGGTACATATATCCTGTGTCTTTCAAATAAATTGAGTACTTCTTATTATAAGATCTTCCTTTAGGATAAAGCTTCTACTCTGTCATATTCTGATACAGCCTCCAGTTCATTCAGGCTTTCACAACTCATAGTGTGCTTCTGTTCTAAAGGAGTTGTACATGTTTTGATAGTCTTTCTACCAATTCATGCATCAGCCTAGAAATAGTCTCACAAACCGCAAGCAGACATTTATATTTATAACACTAAAAAAAAAAAGAGAGAGAAAAGCATTTTTCTCTGTTAGCTGAGGGAACTAAAAATCAGCGATGTTTTTGCAGCCAAAATCTATAAAAGGAAAACCAATAAACATGTTCCTACATGAAAAAAATATAAAATTATGAAATTTGAAAGGTTTCCAAATACATTCATTCTTTTTTTGTTGGTGTTCTGTGATATTTCAACTACACTAAAGAAATCAATAGGCTTTCAATGCCTGCAATGTTGTTGTTTTGACATCTCCAATATTCATTATCTGAATAAGTGATACTCTTAGCTTGAACATGTTACTGTGTTGCAGCAAGAAGGGACTATAGCTGTCCTTTTAACCTCTCCTGAGGATTCATATTCAACAGTTTGTCAATGAGGAAGAGTGTATTTCTCAAAATAACTTCTGTTCTTTTTTGGTTTTAAACTATGGTGTGCTCGGCTACCTTACACTCCGCTCTGCTTTCTCGTTAAGCCAAACGTCATAGGACAACTTTTCTCCTATAGAAAAAAGACTGATTTGTTTAGGCTGTCTTCTCACTGGGTTTTGATATGTATTACCTTGTCATAAAAAGTTGAGTTCAGAGAGAACATAATCTCTGTGATGTGGTATCATTGGGATTTTTATTTCAGACAGACCAAAATCCCCTAATCAATGGAAGGACTTTTGTTGTTGTATTCGGTTACTTACATGGCTGGGTCAGGCTTTGTAATAATAAATAAATAAATGTTGAAAAGTTTGAAATTGAAATTCAAAATGGAATCCAAAGTTTAATGATAATATTGGGAAATTCTTGTAATTACTATTCTGATTCTGCATTTATTGACGTCCATTAGGAAAGCTTATGATGGCTCCTGAGTATAGATTGCTATTCCTGTCTAGTTTCACATTTTAAATTATAATACTTTTCCTTTTAACCTTTCTCTTTTGCTGAAGTTTGAGTTCTGTTTTAAAGTGTAAGCATCAGTGCTCATATCACATAGTCCAAACAGATTTGTTGTTTAAGTTATTCTTGTTTTGAAAGATAAGTACCAGCAACCCTTCTATTACTATTAGTAATAAAAAGACAAGTGATCTATATTACATTGAAAACTAAAATGTGGTTGATACTTGCATTGCTGCTTTTCTGTCCTATTTTATCCAAAAGGCAGAATGATATATAGACTAACAACACTGATCGTTGGAGAGAGAAGTCATCAATTCTTTTTTTACAGTGAATTACTTGGGGAATAAGTTATATTTAAATAATGTGGAGCTGTGGGAAAGAGTATCTGTTATTAGTGAGCATCCCTGACAGACCATAGATTAAAACAATGAGGGTGAAGCTGCGTGAGTGATGTCCATCCACATCAAATCGTTCTATTTCAGTCTCATGTTAGCATCATCCCTTTTACCTGTGATCATCCTCACAAGTTTCTCTGCAGAAAGTGCTCAAACAGATAAAAGGTCCCAATAATGTGCAATACTAGAGGTGAGATGCAAAAACTTTTTTTTTTTCTTTGCCTGGCTATGAAATTCAGATCGGGAAAAAAAAAATTAAAACTTTCCTTTTAAAAATTTATCCAAGATTTTCACTCTGTAGTCAGTAAGAAATGCAGAAAGGCAGTAAGAGTCTTATGGACACAGGATAAACCTTTACAGACTTTTAAAATGGTAGCTGGTGTCAGCTTTCAACCTAACAGCGTTTTTTCTAAAGTGTCCACCATGGTGAAATTCTTTTGATCATTGCATTTCAGAGAATTCTTAGGTATTATTTTGTTTAGTTGTTTTGGGGGGTGGTGGTTTTTTTTTTTTTTTACTATCTGCTTCATACAAAATATTTTTTCCTATATTTACCAGAGTCCTTTTACTTTCCCCATGCAGAAAAAATGGCTGTGGTCCTTCTCACTTTCTGATCTCCAAGTTTGACTATTCCAGCTCGTTTGGATAGGAGCCATAAACCCTAAAAAGCACAAAGTAGTATTCAGAGCTTCAAGTCAGACTGCCCTTGTGCCACAGATAATCACCAGGGACATCGCTCCAGTTAGTCACTGCTTGTCCTAGTTTGTTATTTGGTGCAAAACTGAAGCTCAAGGGAAATTAAGACCTGAACTGTGATGACTTCTAAGTTGTGGTCCATGAACTAAGGACGATCTGTGAGGCTAAAGGTTTCACAGCTGATGTGGAGAACCTGATGGAAGAATGAAAGCTCCACCGTTTCCAGTTGAAACCATGCTGAGAAATTCCAAAGAGTTGGCAGTAGTCCATAGATCCAAAAGGGTTTGGAAGCACTGCTGTCTTTGGGATGGCCCAGACTGCCCCGCATAGCAGCACCTCCTCCAACCCCACCTGCGGTCCAGCCCAGACTGGGTGACAACATGGACCTCAGAGTGGCAGAGGCAGTCAAATGACATCTCAGTTGTTGGTTTGAGGCAGCCAGTGCAGCTATAAAGAGAAATTAAGAAAATGAGGGGAAGAGGAGCTGAGAAAGACTGTGTGAAGGACAAAGAGGGAGACAAGTCAAGAAGGCTGACAGAAAAAAAAAAAGTCATGAGTGAGGAAGAAGGGATTCTCTTGAAAGAATAGGAGGAAAAGAGGCACAGCTTAAGGAATAAAATGGAGAGGGAGAGCCTACAGTGCAGAGGCTGCGTCATCCCTTGAAAGCATGGAGCAGACAACTTTAGATTATTTGTTCCTAGCCCCTGTTGTTAGCTCCCAGTGTTGTGGTCTCTGTCTCTCCCTCCCGTGTGCACATCAAGATTTTTCTCTAGTTTGGAATGCTAAAGTGTATTTAATTGTAAGCACTCAAAACCTTACGTTTCCTCCATGCACAGAGGATTTTCTCCCTTCCTGTGCCACACTAAACTACTAAATATGCAGCCCAAACATACTTTAGCTTTTGTGTCCAATGACGTACACTCCAAACCTTCATATGTATGCTCCCTTCTTTCCTAAGGGTAAGTGTAGGCCATTGCCTTGCCTATACAAGATATGTGTTTTTCTGTTTTTCTTTCAGTAGCTTGCTGCTGTCTTTTTACTTTTTTTTTTTAAGTTAGACCTTAGTTTGTTATTTTCTGCCACTTTAACATTACTCCAACTGTAGTTTCATCTGCAGAGCTCATTTACATGTTGTTTAGCTTTTCTTCCAGCTTATTAATGAAGTTATTAAAAAAAGAAACAACTTCATACCTTGCAGTAGACCCACTGCTTACTTCCCCACAACTTAGTGCAATCCGCCACCATTTCTTATCAGCCACTGTTTGTGATCCTTCAACCTGCTTTCAATTTGCATGACAGTGCTTACATCCAAAGCAATTTGAATTCATTTTGGGAGATTTAGTGAGACACTGTATTAAATCCTTTATTAAAATCATGCTGTGTATCTTTCATCCAGGATTTCTGCAGTTCTATCAAAAAACCAATCACGTTTCCTTGGCACAACATGTTCCTTATGAACTCATGCTGCTTATTGCTTATCGTTCCATTTGCCTTTGAATGTTTAGAGGAGTGTTTTAGGGTTGGTTTTTTTTCAGTTTACTTTCTTTTTCCCTTCAGCAATTGGTCTGTTCTTTTGCATTACAGAATATGCTTGAAATTAGACTCCTTGTTTAATAAACCCCTCTTCTTCCCTTTATTGATGTTTGGGGCTATACCTGCTATGCTATATGTCTTTTCAGAAATAATTTTTGAGGGCTTAGTATTTTCAGTTTGTACTCAGGGATGCCTTTAACCTGGACTAATTGGCTGGATACAACTGTTTTTCTTACTTGTGTGCTATCAATAGCAATTTTTTATTTCTTGTTTTCTGTCAAACCTTCTGTTTTCAATAAGAACAAATAATAAATACATGTAGCTGGGAATAATAAATTTTGCCCACCTCTCTCCTACTAAAGCAGCCCTACTTTTGGACTATGTTTGCCTTTATTTTATATCTTTTTTTATGATCCCCTTTGGTATCATTAGCTTGTTCTTGGCTTTATCCTGAAAGCCATTGAGCACTTCGACCATGGTCTAACAAAATTGTAAAGAATGTATTTACTTTTCATCACTGAAGTCATCATGCAGCTTTTTTGGGGGAATATTCATACATTCAGGTTAAGCACAAGTTTTGCTTTGCTCTTCCTTATACAAGTCATCTTCTACAGTTCATCTTTTCACACATTCTCCCTTTCATGTCATCTTTGTTCTCAGTTAAGCACAGATCCAGAGTATGTTAAAGTTTGTGACAATATTCCAGGTCACTGCAGTGAATTTGGATCACACCCTTAGTTGTCAAATCTCATATTTTCTTTTAGTTCGCGGTCCTCTTCCCTATTTTTTTTTTTTGGTTGGTTGGCTTTGGTTTTTTTTTTTTCCTTCTCTTATTTTTTTCCTCTCTCCCACATCTATATCCCATGATAAATTCATAGCTTCTGAAGGTTAACAGTGAATAGGGAGATCTACTAACTGCATCTCAGCAGCTGGATTTTCTGTGCATTTTCAAGTTATGCCCTTGTGAGGGACGTATCTGTTACCTCTTTTAGATGTAGCTTGATTTTCTGTATTAACATAATTTTCCATATTTGCTTTAAAGACTGAAATTCTTGCCTTCTATAGCATTGTTCCAATTTGCCAGCATCTCTTAATGAGGATATAGAATAAAGTCACTGGTAATGTCAACAGGCCATCGAGGAGAAGAGGCAGTCAGGGATGCCAGCTCTTCTGTCGCTGGTCTTATGAATCACAGATGTCCTGGACCACACAAAGCTTCTGACGGTGTTGGTAAAAGGTCCTTGTGATCCTGTTATACTAGGCTGTGCTTTTTCTACCTAAATAGCATCAGCACTCGTGTCTGTTTAGGTGGAAACCTCAGCTTGCTGACGATTAAAATCATCTGTGAACACCCTAATTTAAGCAAGCACCATTGTTACCAGAATGTCTCTGTCAAATGAAAAATCATCATCACTTGTTAGCTGTGCCCATTAATAAATTCCAAGATGCTTTTTACAAGACTGATGATATCTTGACATTGAGAGTATGGTCGTTTCCAGTACCAGAAATGTCTTCACTTGCGTGGTGGGTGAATGACTTGAAAAGTGGGACAAATTTTTCACTGTGGCAGTTCTCTGCTAATCAGGCCAGCAAAGATACAGGTACAGAGTTAAAGTAAATTGTCTTTTAGCTACTTTGATTCTAAAGCTTCCAAAAACTGCTTTGGGGTTCAGGGGTGCCCACAGAAATAATGCTCTGGGCTGTTATCTGCAGCCCTCTTTCCTCCTGAGGGGTGTCACAGAGCCATCCTAGATGGTGTTCGGCAATCAGCAATTCTCTTAAATCAGGAAAATCTCACTTGCCTTGTTTTAGCTGCTTTTTAATATGTGTGCTTCATAGCATGAAGGGACCAGATAAAAAGGTCAAGGATCCAGTCTGGTTGCTTTAAAGACCTTTAGAAATGTGTTATTGACCTCCCAAAGAACTTAATTCCATGGGAGCCTGAACAACAGAAAAAGCTATGAGTTTTCCAGGAGGAAAATAAATTATTGGCTGGAAAAGGTGATTAAAATTGTTTTAAAAAATTATAATTCAAAATCCACCAAATCATCTAGAATCCCCTTTCAAATAGCTGTGGTTTGAAAGAAAGCTAATGGTATTTATTTTTCTCTCTAGTTTTACTTATAGGCTGTAAGTTAAGAGTTATTATAGTCTAATCATGAAGTAAATGTTATCTGTTTTGATATGCTTATGTTTTTGCTCCTAGCAGCCACTGTCAAACTGCATTTCATTTGTGTGCTGGCAAAATGTTAGCTTACTGTAGTGAAACACATACACATTTTATATGAAACATGCGTGCATCATATAGCCTGAGCCTGGCTGAATCGTACCTCACTGTGAGCTAAGGCTCCTGTCATGTCCCCTCCAACATTACAAAGGTAAGGGACAGCAGGAGTGCTTTATGTGAAGAATTTTAAAAATATATTTAATTAATATTTTAATTAGGAAAGGTCTGTGCTTTCATGTTCATGAAGATGCTTCCTTCTGTTTTTGAGACAGAGCCTCTCTGAAAAGCACTCATAGTTCAGCTCGAGCCAACCACTTGAGCATTGCTTAAAATGAGGGGCTGCTCTTTCTAACCTCTTGCAGGGAAGGCTTTAGTTAGAGCCAGGAAACAGAGCACAACCCAAGCTGCCAGCTTGTTAGCGTGAGAATCCTGCCTTCATTGAAGTCTTTGGATTAATGACTTCAGACAGACAGATGTGAGACTCGGAGGCCATGTGTGGGGGAAGGGGTTTCTCGTCGGAGGGCCCTGGAGTGTTCTTGGTGGTGAGAGTAGCTTTATTCCCTGAAAAATACAGGGTGGTGACTGAGCAACTGTGAAGGAAGGCTGGCAAAATGGAAGGAAAAATATGAATATTGCAAGTATCTTTGTGCTGGGAAGTAATGCACAGCAGCTACTCTGAGTCCATCCAAGAAAACCCTGTGCTCTCTTTATGTTCACTGTATAAATCTTAAGCTAAAATAATTTCCCAACATCTGAATACAGTAATGTTACCAATGCATCGTTGCTAATGGAAGTGATCTGAGTCTCCCATGAGCCATCACTGCAGGAGAACTGATTTCTTTGGGGTAGAAGATTTTATAAAACACCAGATCTGTCATAGCAAATCCATCAAGATTATCCCCTGCACACTAGCTTTCCTGTTATCAAAAATAAATAATATCAAATAAAATCTAAACCTCTTCATCAAGCACATATAAATTAGGGGATACCCTCTGGGGCACAAGTCACATTATGTGCATTTAACAATAAAATATTTACATATTCTGTGATATCTGTATAGTACAAGGGAGTATAATCTTGAATAGCATTTGGAATGCAATTGTGCATGTAGCAGAGCAAATAGAAATGCCACACAGTATTTCATAAAGTGCTTATAAAATTATTATGGGAAAATAAAAATGCATAACACTGATATCCTGAAATCCATGTAATAGATTTTTTGTACAGATTGCATAGTCCAATTTAATATTAATTACATTTTTATAATATATGTCACAGTTTCTCTTTTGTGTTGTATGTTAATGTGAAAACCAAGAAAGTAGAGGCATATTTTCAGTCTAAATTCCTAACAGTGGGAATGGATAAATGGGAACAGATGTGATGTAGAAGGAATTTTATTCTGGAGGGCTGTCATAACAGAATTAAGCTATCCAGCTGACTTCATATTCAGTGGTAGAAACTTTCAGCAGTGGGTGGTGTATGAGCACAGAGGCACACCAGTTTAGAGCTCAGTGAGTAGCTCTTAAATATAGCCAAAGTAAAGCGTGGCGAAAGATTTAGAAATAATAAGCAGCAGCTGATGCAAAAAATTTGCTGGGTGGACATAATGTGTCACAATAGCCCATCACATGGAGATAATGTACAGCTGCAATGACGTCAGCTGCGCTATCAAGAGTCCTGTGATGGCATCTCAGAATAATGCAACTGAATAAAAATAATAAGAAAGGTTCTTTTAGCATACATGGTCTGATGATAGGCTGGGGACTTTTGAGTACCCTCTTGAGGTGTGTGATGTCTGCCAAGAACATGGGTCTTCTCAGGTTTGGGGATGAATAACTGCTGACATATTCAGTTAACAGTATCTTTCAAAAGTTCCCATGGAACAGGCCCTGCAGATACAAGGCCAGGAAATATATATCTTGCATCATCAGCATAATGGTAATACCCTGTCCTGTGCTCAGTAATGATCTCACCAAGAGACTTCGTATTTACAGCATGGGAAATGGGAAAGGAAAAGAGCCTTGAAGGGTGCCACATTTCAAATTCCTTTAATCTGACCCATAATTACCCAGTAGAGCCAGTTATCTCCCATTTTTTAGACAGCTGGAAAAGGAAGGATGCTCTTATGGGTAAGACCTTGGGGGAGACAAGCTCAGTATCTGGCTCCAAGAGAGCTCTTTTAGTATGCCCTTGAGCAAGTGCTTCATCTGGCTGCTATTTGGTACCCCTTATTTACAAGAGGATCACTGTTTCTGGTCTTCTAATTGTCTTGATATTTCTAGGCCCTTGGGGGTGTGACTGGGTTGCAGCAAAATACCTATAAAGTGTCAAACACACAACATTCCAATGCTATTTGGACCTGTGTGCACTACCAAGCTTCAAATAATGAACAGTGAATAAGACTACTGGAGAACAGCTTTAGAAACGGCAGCCATTTCCTCTGGTTGCTAAAATGAAATATTATAGATTAGAAGTATTATTTAAACATTCCAGGAAAATCCAAACAGTACTAAACTTTTTTAGGTACAGAACAGGCAATGACACCTATAATTGATGCTGCCCTTCAATTTAATACCAGAGCTTTTCCATTTTCCTAGAAATCAGAAAAACAGTAAGATTATTTGCTTCAGGATGAATCTTTAGGCTATTTTCTTGGAAAGTTTCTGGGTAGAGTGTTAAGGAAACAATCTATTGTTTTGATCACTATGAAATGCTGACACCTGTTTCCTCTGGAAGCTTTCAAGAAGAAGCTTGACATGTATTGCAGAAGGGCAGAGAAAGAGGAGGTTCCTTTTCATTATTTCCCTGAAATGTTACTCCACTTCAGCTGCTTTTTCAGCCTGCAAGATGCCTGGAAGCGGTGCTGAGGGTCCATCATCGTTAGAACCATGCATACGCTGCAGAGGCAGCCTGCGCCCTTCTCTCTGGCTGGTGTAAGGGCAGGACCTTGAGGCACTGTAGGCTCATGACACAGCTGCATTTGGAATCCTCCCATCACACACACACACACAGGACACAGGCTATCTTGGGTGTCCTGCCCCTGACATACCCTGTCAGGAAATTGCTCTCTGTGTCTGCTGGTAATGGCAGCAAAAGTATCAGTCACCAAAGAGAGAGAGGAAGAGGGGATGCAGGTGAAATCAGAAGAGGTGATGCCAGCAAGCACTGCAGTACTGGTAACGTGTGGGCTGTTCTGTGCACCCTGCTGAAACTGCGAAGGATCCATTAGCAGCTTCCCCCAAAGGACTGGCAGCTCCTCTAACCCCTTACCTGCTGCATGCAGTGAATACACACTGAAGTAGCTTGTGAGTCATGTGAAATAAAAGATCTTGCCCCTTCTGAGCAAAATGCCTCTCCATCTCAGCTGTATATGCTACTAAAGATCTTTTTCTTGAGTCTCTATGATTGGTATTCACGGAGTGAAAGAGAAGGGAGTGGTCTTGGCTGTCAGCACGAAGGAGAAGCAGCAGGACCTTGGCTGCAGTGAGAGGTGTTTAAAAATCTGAATGCTAACATCTCCTAGAGTACTTCCCTGAAACAATATACTGGATAAAATAATGGGAGCCCTGCTACTATTTTACAGACCAGCCTATTAAATTAGTGACCACCCTATCAATCTAATACATTATTGTGTCTGAGTATCACTTTTTGATATATTTCTATCCACATGTTCTAGAGTGCCTTTTATATCAGACTGACATGGACTAATAGCTTGGTAGATTCTCAGAGCAAGCAGACAACAATTGAGAAAATTGTTGTTGCCTATTAATACAAGAATGCTAACTATTATGATTGTGTATTCACAAAAGAGCCAGAGGGCAAATACATGATACCTTCACATAACAAAGTGTTTCAGCTGATGTTATTACTGATTACATTTGAATTCATACTTTTCAGAACACATGTGCTTTTTTATTTATGTGCTTGACAGCAAATTTCTGAGAATATATTTGGTGATGCATCCTGGTACCAACTGTACAGGGTCTGCAGTAATTCGTTATCCTAGAGAGTCTCTGTCATGTTGGACAACCCAGCTCAGTGTGGCAGGACTTCTAGGAATGGTAATGCCATTTCATTAACACGTGCCCTAGTGCTTTATTTAAGGACACTGCTGGCCACACACAAATAAACACACACAGTCGTGAATGCTGCATTGCCCCTGTAGAAATATGTCTATCATATTTGTGCTAACTGTGACATTTTGTGTCACTCATGGGTGCTGGTACATGGCTCTGTATAACTGAGACCCCAAGTTCCTAGTTTTTCTTGCTGGTTTCCCCTGCCGCATATAATCACAAGAAGTGTAAGAGCAGCTTTTTTTCTCTTCTTTTGCCAGAATATTGCTATTTCTGACATCTTAACATCTAGATGTTGTAAGGGAAGACTAGACAAAGCAGTCTTGTCCTAAGCTGCCATGGTGGGATACCAGTATAGCATCCTCTTCTCTAGAGTTGGGGACTGGAGAAACACCTTCAAAAAACCTCATTCTCCAGCAGTGAGGTGAGTTAAATAATGACTGTATCCAGCAGATATTTATGTAGCACATTTCTAAAATTCCCCAGCAAAGATCTCTCAGCCTCTGTGGGAACAGCCTCAGAAAACACAGGATTTTTGCGTTGCATTGAGATTTCAAAGAAGCCTCTTCTGGATTGCTTAAAGGTAAAGACCAAGTAAGGAGAGCAGTCCTGCAAGAACATAATACATCTGTAGAAAAGTCTTTCCACCATACATGCGTTTTTTTCTGAGGCTACAATAAGTTGCAGAGATGACCTCTCTCTTAACAAGCCATCAAGGATGTTCAAGGGCTACTGGAAGATGCCCCTACTTGCTGATCATATGCTGTTGAGTTTTTTACCTGACATGATTTGGCATGATTGAAAAAAGAAGTAAAGAAAATAAGTCTGACATAAAATCGCTATCAAAATGTGAGAGGGGGGGCAACACATTCTTCTCTTTTGCTGGGATCACAGCAATTAATTCACAAGGGTTTTTTTAAATCCCACAGCAGCTTAGTCAGAATGATAGTGAGAGTTTTTAGCCATTTCTGCTGAGATGTGCTTTAAAAAGAGAAATGATGTTTCATGGGATACTTTGGCAGTTCTAAAAAAATATACTCACCTCATTGCAAGACTGATGAAGTTTGAGTACCATTAGCAATAACCGTCTCTGAATATCCTCTTAGGATGCTACTGGTATTACCATTGAAAACTCCGCAATCCTGCTGTAGCAGCATAAAAAATAAACTGATGAGCTGCAACTTAAGTATTTAACAATAAGATATCAAGTTAACTATTCAAATATGCTGCAGCTTAGCAATTCATAGCTGTAACTAACAGAGAATGCAACAACAAGAATTAGAGAGATTCGTGAGAAGCAAGCAGCGTGAATGCTGGGGAGGGCATAATGGATGGCAGAAGAAATGAAGCAGCAAAGATAGATAATTACTGAAGAGACAAGAGATTTTAGTAGCTCTGAAGCTGACAGGTAGTAAAGCATTAAATGTCTGATCCAAGCCGATTGAAGTTGATGATACTGTAGTAGTAGCAGCCAATTTTTCTGTTATATTCTAATAGTTAAGGTGCTTGGCCAGGAAGATGATTGTTTTCAGACCAGTGCAGTTTTTTTCTTCCTTTGTGTAGTCAGGAATGTAGGAGTTACAAGAACAAAAAGGAACGGAGAAAGACTGGCTCCAGAAATGAGGTCTTAGACACTCATTTTTTGCATAACATGTTAGTGACTAGTACCTTCCATGGGGAAATAACAACCTATGTTCAGTTTCCTCCTTGGAGTCATTCAGACACCTATCTCCTGCCCACCTCACGTTCTAGGGCCAGGACTTTCCTGAGAAGCAAGTGAACACAGCCCCCGCCTCTGCTCCCCAGGGCATTTCTGCACCTTACATATTACCTACTCACTGAGAAGTAATGCTGAGCAGCCAGGTGAAAACCTGTGCTGCAGCAGCCTGCTGGTGACTGAGCAGTACTCGAGCATCTTGCTGCCTATCCATCCACTAGCAGGAGGAATTGCATCTTGAGTGCTATTGGCAACAGAAATCTTAATGTGGATGGAAAAGGAAAATTATTTGGGATGGAGCGTATGAGATGATTTGTCAGCTGCAGTCCAAAATGGGGAGCTGCAATCCTGGCAGTCCAGAAACCCTAGGAATGACGGAGCTCTGCTGAGCTGCTGCTGTTCTCCTGAGGACCCCAAAGGCTCCATTCAAAGATTCAGGTATTTGTTTCTGGCTTGAAGTCAGGCCAATACCTCTTCACTCTAAATGGGCATTTCCCAGAGCCAGAAAAACACACAAAACCAAGAAAAGGATTTGACTGAGGAGACACTTGATCTGACACTTGTTTGTTGTTGATACTATTTTTCATTGCCTCCAGGCTATTTTTCCTGTTTTTACTTGGGCAAATAACCATGAGTGAAATCAGAGTCAAGCTGTTCAAATTTAGCCAAAAGGACGGGGTTTTGCAATCATATTTAGTTATTTGTCCATCCTGTGGAAACCCAAAACTGATGTATGCATATGATTATTTCTCATAGTGCTGTTAGTGCTTTGACTGACAAGAGGAACAAATAGAGCTTCATACCAAGGTCAAAGAAAAAGGGTCCAGACATAGGTATTAGATGGTTTTGAAGCTCCTGAAGCTCCTTTTTCTAAGCAAATAAAAACTACAATACAAAAGAGAAATGCAGAGGAATTTGTAACAGTGTATTTGTCATAAAACTGAGTAAATTACAGTAATACTTGCAGAAAAATACTGTACCAAGAATGGCACATAAATACCACTTTTAAAATGCAAATATTGGTCATGAATTGGTCATAAGAACAGCACCACATTTGTTTTTTTTTTTAACTGAGAGAAGGCCTTAAAATGTAAGGCTATATAAAAATTATTTGTATATAGGTAATAAATAGTATTAGGTAGTGAACAACATTAGTTCCAAGGCAGAAGCAAGGGATGGCTATTTCTCTAGCCTGAAGAACCTCTCTGTGTAATAATGAGCACAATTCTCATGTTTTTTCAACATCAATGTGTTCAATATAGACACAAATTCAGCTTTAAAGAAGATTTTGCAAGCAATTTATGCTGGTGTTTGTAGATGTTTTTGTAGGAAAAGAATTTGCACAGAAAGAAAAAGTCTATTAATATCTGTAAGTACAATTGTCCAAGAGAGAAAAAGGATAAAGAAGAGAAGGACATCATTCAAAATTATGACAATCACTGTAAAAATCATTCTTTCTCTATATTCCATAACAACCATCAGTCAGTATGAAAGTGAATCTTTTCTTTATTACAATTCTTTTCCTCCAATTTGCGTCCAAGTTGGCATGCTGAGATAAACTGGTGGGCTTCTGGCACTCACATTTCCCCTTTGGAAGGTAAAGAGAAAAAAAAAAAAAGATTAATTTAAAAAAAAAAATAATTTTGAAATTACATTAAGATTACAGAGGAAAAATGAGAACAGAGGAAGTTACATTTCAGCCCTACCAGTTTCAACAGTGTCTCCCTAATTTGAAATTGCAGTGGTTCTATGAACTTGAGTCACGTTTGATTTTTTGCTTGACCTTTTGTACGAAGAGGCAGGTGTGAGGGAATATTCAGTCCCCTGTGAATATGTTATACGAATGAACACAATCTTGGGAAGGGAAGGCTAGGGTGGGGGCATGCTATAAACCCTAAGAAGTTGTTTTCCGTTCCCTTGTCTCCCACCCGGAGGGTGTTCAGTGCTTCTCAGAAAGTGTTTAGCCAATACAATCTATCCTATTGTGATTTTCAATTTACAGTGCAAGTGATTGACTGATATTGCTAGTTAATGTAGTGAATACGTTTCTGTATGTGTTTTATCTCCTGTGGTTTAGGCTGTGTTGAAATCACATTAATTTGCAGTGTTAACTGTTATGCAGCATAAATAGGGCCTGCACAGAAATTTGAATTGGGAACTAAATGAAAGGAGGCAGAGATAATTCTAGCTGTCACTATCACTATTTCCAAATGTTTTTTTTTTAATGCACACTTCTCCCATTTTAAATACTCGTTTGGGGCTACATATGGATAACACAGGAAACCATTTTTTGACTCAGGTTTTGCTTCCCCAGGTACCACACAGGTGGATGAACTGATGCACACACAGAACACAACCACCGTTGCCCACATTCTGACTGGCACAGAAGGCACTTGCTGTCTGCCCTCCAAGAAACACCTGTAATTTGCCCAAAGAGTTGTGTGCTACTGATACTAAAGATAAAGGCATTACCAATATACAAAAAGCTTCTTCTTCAGCACTTTGTGACTTTCCAACTCATAGTTTAAAGGATCTTACTGCAGCCTCCCTGCAGGGACAGACCAGCTGAGAGGGCACAAAGCTGGGATGGAAATCTTTCGCCAGATGCCAACAAATAGCCAGGATTTGGTAGGAGAATTATATATTTTTTTTAACATTATATTTCATTTATGTTGGCAGAAAAAGATTGTGGCATTAACACCATCAAATGTGTGCAGATACAGTTACCTGTAAACAGACCAGAAGGCTCAGCTAAATATTCCTTCCTCCCTAGAGGAGCTGGGGATGTAAAGACAAAGCAAGTGGCTGGAACATGCTGTTAGGCTGAAGGTCTGTGGGAAAGAACATTTCCTCTGTTCTTATCATCTCTAATTATCTGTTTTAATCTTGGAGACAGAACAAAACAATATATGTTTCATAGGCTTCCCTAGCCTATCAAGCATAGCTGCACTTGCTGCATGTTTCTCTTTAGCACAATGATTTTGCACATCCACATCCTAAAATATGTAGGGAATGGCTCCCTCCCCTGCAAAATAGAAGGTATTGCTGCAAGCCGTAAAGGACCAATCTTGTACCTATTCCTTAAGTGTTAAAGGGAAAATCAGCCTGTTTAATTGGATTGCAGTGGTCAACTGCAATTGCTGATCCATTTGTACAGTATTTCCTGTATATAGAGCATGTAATTTGTGAGTTATAGTTAGACATCTAGGTTGTAAAGTCATTTACAAATATAATAAGGGTCTTCAAGAAACACAATAGAAACAGCTCATTACGGAAATTCTTCCCTAAGAATAGACAAACTTTGCATGTCTTGGACTTCTCTGACTGGAGGGCGTATACATTCTTCCAATAAAAACAAGCATCTGTTCCATAGTCAGCATGTAGGCAGCATAATAGTATGAGAATACAAATACTACAAGAACTGCAGATGCTGGGTCAGTCCATCTATCATAATATCTTGTCTCAAAAAGTATTTGATGTCCAATGCTTCAAGAACGGTGTAAAAGTAGCATGCACAGAGAGCAGTCTTTTCCTAACCTCCCCCAGCCCCCCGATCAAGCTCCCAAAAGCCCACTTTCCTGCAAGATCAGGGCTTGATGCTTTAGAGTTAATTTTCATGAATTCTAACACGTCATGTGTTTGCAAGAAAATGTATGAAGAAGTTTAACAGATTAAGCATCCTCTGTAAGAGATATGACCTAAGAAGTAATTTAATGGGTTTACCAAGGATGAGAAGTGTTTTATATAGTATTTTCTGCTTGCATTTGCTTAACTGGTGTTTGGAAATATCCATACTAATTGGGACTCCTGGGTGCAACAGCAATACAAATGATAAATATAATGTGAGCACTGATCAAAGTCCCCTCTTCCTCTAGTGCTAAGATTAGAAGTATGAAATTACAAGAAACACTAGAATGGATTTAAAAAATGTGAAATAATATCTACAATAATAAACTTCTATGTTGTTATCCAGCAAATTTGTAGAGGTATTTTAATGCACAGCAAAAGGTGCCAAGGCAGATTCAGACCAGCAGCTGAGAGGAGGCTATTTCCAGAGGTTTGCCAGTCAGAATCCAGAAATTCTTTTTCTATCTGTCCCTTAGATCACACGATATTTCCGCATCTGTTTTTTTAAGGTACAATTGACCTTAGAGTGCTACTGATGTTAATAAACATATCATTAAGAGTCCATTTCTCCTCCCACATGCATTGATTACACTGTAAGTAGTCCACAGCTAAATTCAAGTCCCCAGCATGTGGTCTGGGGTGGCCAAGAGTTTGTAAGTTACTAGCCAACTGCTTACCTAAAACTAGTCTAGTTCAGTTGTATTCTTGATCCAGTCTTAGTTCCTTGTATCAAAGACCTTCCCAGAATTACAAAATTAAATGAAAAGACTATAATCTTGAGCATACTCCACTGATATCTAGGGAATTTTGCCATTAGCTTCAAATAACGCCAGGATTAAGATCCTAAACAGCCAGAGTCCTGGTGTAAATGGGCAGGTCCAGCTGTGTGGCATAAAAGCCTGCCCACCCCAGAACCAAAATGGTCCCCTTCTGGTGTAGAGTGGGCGGAAGGAGTGAGACACTTGGATTTTAAAACTGAACAAAGAAGTTTATATGTTGACCTTAGTTAGAAATTAATATGATATTATAAGTTTGTCAGATCCTATGTATTTTGCAGGCCCCCGGTTGTAGAACAGAATATTAACTTTGCTATATAGCACCTACTGAAGAGTCCATTATTTTTACTCCCACTAGTATCTTTCTTGTGCTTCTGGAAGTATGATTGTAAAGAAGTATTTCTTTACCTTGAGAAATTTAAACACTGGCTCTCAAAACATCCTCCTCAGAGTTACACAAGTGGGAATTGAGTCTGCTTTATTGAAAACAGTTATTAAATGCCAATTTCAGACCTTTTTGCTTGATTTTCTAAAGAGAATCTTACAGTGTTTATATACATCATTCTCAACATATGCTTAATAACAAATAATGTGCAACCCACCAGTACTAAAATATAGATCCAGACATATGTTATTTTGATAAGAAGCCATTAAAACTTTCTGTCAAATATGAGTGTCAATCATTTTGCAGCATCTGATCTGCAAAATACCAAGGCATGTTTCGAGCAAAAGCAAACTGCTAAGCTTGTTGGTTTTGACCATGATATAGGGCACAAAAGTCCTTATGAAATCCTCACTTTTGCAATTGGTAAAACAGATGCATTTATGGAGAAGTTAGCAGAAGGAAACTGACTATTTTAAGAACAATAAAAAGATCGTGATGAGCTAACAGGTTTCATCTCTATTCCCATTTCCATGAGAACTGGCTACTAGGCAGGGTGCAGGATATAAAGCACTTCAGGTCTCCACCTGTCACTGCTGACATGTAACATTCTCTGACTTTTCTTTGCTTCCTGATGAATCTTCCCAGTTGACAAAGATGCAATAGGAATTAAGACTGGATCACAGTTATTACCAAATTATTACTTGAATAAGAGAAGTAAAAACCTGGCAGAATTAGTAACATGGAGTTCTTGATGGACTTGACTTTGTTTCCTTTTCTTTTTTCATCCAGCAAATATTTTAAAACGCACAATTTTTTTTTTGGTGGCGTTGGTACTATTTGGGTGGGTTGCACATCATATTTCTGGAGTCTAATTTGTTGGCTAAAATAAAGGGCATAACCTTACTGAGATTGATTATGCTGTCCCAGTTTCTTTCAAATGACACACTGGCCCATAGCTCAGGAGAGTATGCAAATATATAAATATATATATACATATAGCTTGCAGTGCTGCATATCTGATCTTTCAAAGATATCCCTCTAGCAAAGACAAAATGGCGAGAATAGTTGTTCATACAAGAAGCCAAACCCATTTTATAATACAAAGGAAGGCTTTTTAAAGAAGTTTGAATAGATGGATGGCCATTTAGTTTATTAACTGTTGAATAAACACACTATAGTCCTGTAAAAAAAAGACAGTGATATCTCATTAAGAATATTATCTTCTTTTGCATTATAAGACCCAATGGTAAACTATAATGGAATACGCTGAAACTTACCAGGAGCAGCTGAGGTCACTTGGTTTGTTCAGCTTGGAGAAGAGAAGGCTGAGGGGTGACCTCATTGCAGTCTCCAACTTCCTTATGGGGGGCAGCGGAGGGGGAAGTGCTGACCTCCTCTCTCTGGTGACCAGTGATAGGACACGAGGAAATGGAATGAAGCTGCATCAGGGGAAGTTCACATTGGACATTAGGAAAAGGTTCTTCACTGAGAAGGTGGTTGGTCACTGGAACAGGGCCCCCAGGGAAGTGGTCACAGCACCAAGCTTGTCAGAGTTCAAGGAGTGTCTGGATGATCCTCTTAGTCCTATGGTTTAGTTTTAGGTAGTCCTGTGAGGAGCAGAGAGTTGGACTCGATGATCCTTATGGGTCCTTTCCAACTTGAGGTACTCTGATTCTGTGATTCTGTAATTGTAAGCAATGTGAGCTAAAGGAACAGTTGGTACACTCATCATAAAGTTACAAGGGGAATTGAAAACTCTCAAACTTTTGCAGTTTTCCTCCAGATGTAATTGTAAGACAATATCAAGTCAATTAACTGTAAAAATCTGATAAGATATAGCATCTGACAAAAGCTGAGGAAGAGTATAAGAAACAGTGCTAATGAATAATGTCCTTTGATGTGCCTTAGTGGTTTAGGGATGTGCTGTGCCAGAGAGTTCATATTTCTAATTAGTCAAGAATAGCCTGGAAGTAGAAACTGCTAAGCAATTAACTGTGGGCATAAATCCCACCAGGAGTTAAGCACAGGCAAGCTTTTGGTGAAATCCAGCCCTTCTTGAAATTGAAAGCAAAACACACCTATTGATTTCAGCAGCATCAGCAATGTATTGACTGCATCATTTACCAGTTCATCAGCCATTTTGTCCTTGATCTGTTTGCTTTTCTCATCCTTAATGCATCCAGTGTGAAATTCACGTGCCATTTCATGCTAGAAAGGTGGTGGTGTGACCAGCAGCTTTTTCAATTCAAAAGAGAAGATGTTGAGAGTTTCAATAGATGGTCTAAAACGATGGCTAAATTCATCTAGTGTCTCCTGAAGTGAGGTGGTGTGGTTGCACTGAGGTAACACCAACCTTGGCTGTGAAGCAATCTTCATTATTTGTGGCCTTTGGAACTAAAAAACGTTAAAATGAAAAGGAACAGGATGAACTTAAGAACTATGTCACCTCTGGTGCATTGCCTGAGAAATCATTCCCTGTGAATCAGTGTAGACTAAGGACCCTGTGCTGGGAATAAAAGGACTGGTGGGCTTGTGTCATGATGGCATTTGACTAGAAGTTTTTGTCTTCTAGCTGTTTTGTTGATGGCAACATCCAGAAAGTCCCTAAATGTTTAAAGGAAAAGTGAAATGTGTTATAGATTTTTCACAATCTTTACACTGGGAAGAGTTATGTGCAACATTAAGCTTAAACTGATTTTCAGTGTTTGAGCACTAGCCTGGACAGTGAGTCTAATTGGTATCTGCAGCTATTTAAATAACAGTATTGAATGCCTGGGTTGCAATGGTTCCCATCTTGGTTTAGAATTATGTTTTGTTATGGAAACTCTTGTTCTCCTGAGAGATGAACTTACTGGGGAACTTTAAACATCGAACAAAATTTGCTTTGTTATTTAAGCTGTGATAGTTTTGCCCAAGTACTCAGCTTAGAAACAAGCAATGAAAACAGAAGCTGAGCCACAGAAAAACCTGGCTGCCGAAAAACACATCTCATGGGAACCATAAATCTGTATTTATAAAGGGCTTAAATTTGCCACGATCCTTTGTTAATAAACTTGGTCTTTGGATGTCTTTTCCACCAGCTTTGTGCAAAGCAGGCAGAAAACTGGCCTGAGTGGTACCTGTGGATCATCAGGAAATGCAAATCCACTATATTCTACATCACAACTCCTTTCTCCATCCTCTATAAAGAAGGTATTTTGGGACAGAAAAACTGCTAAGGTGGGGCCTGGGAGGGCTGTGGGTCTCTACTTTATGTTCACTTAAGAAAACAGTCCCATGGGAGCTGGTATACATTAAATGAACCAGTCGAATCAGAGAAGAAAGACACCTGTCACCTTGTGTTGCACTCCTTAGCCACTACTCACATTAGAAAAAAATTGTATGTGGCTAGTCATGCTCATTTCCTTTCAGAGTGAGGAAACAAGACAGATTTATAACTAAGTACATATGACAGACTGCTCACCTAATCCTCCAGCTTCTGAGTACCCTCAGTTCCCATTGAGGGCATGTGAAGTACAGGAGTGATAGCACCTTGCAAATGCACGTAAGAAAGAGTATTCAGGGGTTCAAGTTCAACAGAAGCAGTGACAGAGCTTTGGTACAGGGGTAACACCAGGGATGTCACACATTTTCCTTACGTTGTGGTTACATTTACTTTCTGAACGAGTCATATTTAGAC
>VYZV01037727.1:83395-111230 GCA_013401275.1 Pandion haliaetus | reverse complement strand
GTTAACAAATTTTTTTATTTGAAAGTGAAAAAGCTAGAGTCTGCATAAACTAGATTTTGCATTGTGGCTAGATTATGCCTAAAACATCAAGCTCAGCTTTGAAAAGGAGATATTCACTTCCCCTTCTTCAGGAAGTTGGTCAGGACATAAGCATGTAAATATCTGTAGCAATTTGAGCCTTGGTTCCTACAGCCTGTTTGGGTCAGTGTGTTTTCAGGAGTAAATTAGAATAGTTTTGCAGAAACTTCAACAGATACTGGGGATCAAAATGCAAAGCCACAAACATCAGGTCCCCTGTGCATCCCATTCTGTACTGTACTGCACATAGTGCTGTCTGCCCCCAGCCTGGACTGCTAAGTTTGCACAGTGAAGTATTGGATTTCTTTCCCTCAGTTTTGATGGGAAAAATGTGAGATTTGTCAAGTTGAACCCCCCAAAGTTTTAATATTTTTTTTCTGTAAAAGAGAGCCTTGCCAGTTTTCCTGGTGACTATATAAGTGTTCAGTCTTCTGGCTTATAGGAGGATCATCAGACCTGTATTTTTTTGGCCTCTGCTTATAAACTGGAGAGCTGACAGCGTTAAAACATTGTGGGTTTTGCTGAGTAGCCTGACAGTGCTGCCAAGAGATCCCTTAAATCCCCTCAGATTTTTAAAATCTCTTTCAGAGTATTTTACTGGTTCTTCTACTAGTGCACTTGACTGCTTAAAGAAGCCATGACACAATGCGCTTTACTGAGGCACTGTTGAAAAATGCCAAAACAAGTCACTTATGCATCAAAACCCATCCATTCTTCTATTGTTTTAACTGTATTAGTTTGAACAAACAGCAGTCAACAATATCATACTGTCTTGTAATAAGATAGTATGTAAAAATTTTAGGAACGGTCCATTAATGAGAAATGATTCCTCCTTGTTCATCCAGAAAGGTCTCTGCCAACCTTGTACCAAGGGCAGTCAGAAGTCTCATGTTGTGTAAGTGGTCTCTGTTACATTCTTCCCTGTATGAACTGCAGACTTCACAGCGGGATACTTTATCTTAGAATGCAGCATTCATGTCTGGCAAGTATAGGACATCTCAAACACTGTTTTTACACTTTTCAACACCCAAATGGGAACTGTGGATTATGTTTGCTGTGTCTCACCTCAGGCTGCGTGGTACTAGAATACAGCCATCTTTGTGCAAAGTCCCATCCCTAGTTGCAGTTTTGTCCATCTTAGGGTGGAAGTTGCGTGGCCTTTTTTTTAATGGGCACCCACTTAAAATCTCATCTAAAATCTAAAATGGCAGCATGTATGGGTCTTCTGAGTTTCTTAACTGATCTTTTTAAATTTTGTTTTAGAAGCATACAGCAGGGTAAGTTTACTTCTTTCTGTACTGTGAATCTATAAAGAAGCTATTTAAAGCATTTCTTTTGTGACATGCCTGTTGTGAATAAAGACTGAGTGTTAAGTCCATTATATAAGGGATTATATTAAACTTTCTTTGTCCCAGCACCTTGCTGTGTGTCTCGCCATCGACTCACTGGGACCCAGTGAAGGTCACAATCTGTGCCTGAGTCACCTATTGAAAAGTAAGCATAGTAGCACACTGGAGGTGTAGCAAGGCTAATTGCAATTGGCATTGGCATGTAAGAGAGGGTTTACATGTTAAGGGAAAGGGTGCCATGGCAGTAGCTAAGGAATTGACTTGTATTTTGAATGGTATCTTCAGGAACTGTTTGCCTGAAGTTACAGGGTGAAACATGTTCTCTGTAATGTTGCTGGCAGTAATTTGCAGTCATTTCTGGTACAAATGGACACAGCTCTGTTCTATTTATGGAAGGTTCCTGTAACGTGTGCAGGTCTCCCACTGACTTCAGTGAAGCTGTGCCCACTTACAGGGCTTGTGAACCTGGCCCGTGAACTCTGCCAGTCACTCATCAGGTCTGAGATACAAAGCCAGCCTGAAAGCTGTCAATATGAAAGCTGTCAATATTTATGTAACTCTGCCTGCAGATTGCTATCTTGGGGCGAGCCCAGCAATGAAGAGAAATTTTGCATGCTCAGACCAAAACTAGTAACATTTAAGTACATAATTTTTTTTCCTGGAAGATTTGTCCATTAACTTTAATGAAGCTTTTTCTAGGCTTACAAGTCTGAAGAGAGCTATTAAACAAAAGGGAGAGAGTTTGCTTGCCAGGCATTTTCTCTGCTCTCTCGGTTCTGTTTCTTTATGGCCAGAGAAACACTTTCAGCCATATGTCTTTAAAGCAATGCTAACACTTAGTGACCAGTTAAGTAAATCCCACTTGTTAAATTCTTGTGGCTGCATTATGCTGGGAGCCTTAGTCTAAGGGCCCTGTTCTGTCACTACTTGTTTTTTCCACATTAAATGAAGTGACTTGGATGGGATACACAGACTGGTGATGCAGGAGAAATCCTCTTCTGTCACTGAAAGGTGGCACAGTGCAAAACTATAACTGCTATTTTGCTCTTCTGCAAAAGGTAAGCCAAGAAACTTGTTTGATTTCCTGGGCCTCAGGCTAATGGGGCAAAGCCTGGATGCAAGCCAGTCTGTAGATGGCCTTCTTTACTTGTGGGTCCCACTGCTGAAGTAGGAGTCAAAGGATTTGTGTGGGATTTGCTTTCTTAGGCCTCTTCAGTTTGCACTTGGACTGGTGGAATTAGAAAAATAAATGGCAGTGAGCCGGTTTGGATGCAGCATCTCACCTCCATGGAACCTGCAGTTCCCCCTTCCCGTCACAGCAGCAGACATAAATGTCCCTAAAAATCTTACAGGTTCGAGTTTGGAGTTCCTGAGCTTCCTCAGGACAGAAACTGCAACTGCTGATGTCTTTCTCCCAGACCAAAGAGACAAATGATGCCTACGTCCATTTGCCTGCCTTCTCTGCAGGGTGTGTGTCCCTCCCGTAGCCCTCACACTTACAAGCTCCTGACTCCCTTCACAAACACCAAGGTACCACATTTATCTTTTGCTCTTTGGTGGGATTAAGGCCTGTGCATTCCGGATGTGCTCCAGTTTAAGATATGTACCTAATCTGTACCAGCATCATTTCTGTTATTATCTTGCCAAGTAATGCCCAAGATTTCTTTGTGTACATTATCTCTTCTTTCAGTTACAAAATACTGTTCAGAAGTCATAGCTCAGGAGTTCTGGCCTTATTTCTCTTACAAATTGCTTATATGGATTTCTCTTGCTTGAAAATTAATTGACCATACAATAAACTATTTTCCCTTGAGCAGGGACTATTCTGTTTCCTATGACGTTACAGTAAGCTGTCTTTGGGCCAAATATTTAAAGGTATTTAGGTGCTTAAAGATGCAGGTAATGTGAATTTTCTGAAATACCTAGCTGCCTAATACACAGCGATTTCAGTGGGAGTTGCCATCTAAGAGCTTCTAAAAATCCCACTGTGCACCCATCTGCTTCTTTAAGCACCTGAATTCATTTAAAAAACAGGTCCTTCCCTCCATTGGTTGGACAATTTTTTTTCCTTAATGAAGACAGAGCTTTTTAATACAGTTTCTTGGATATTGCCTGCCACCTTTAACTTATTTTCATTGTTTTGATTATGATGTCAAATCTAGTTGATGATCATGTTTATGCAGTTCCAAGCAGAGCGTGGGCACACAGCATCTTTCCTTTATGACATGAACTTGGCACAGCATCTAATATTAATAAATCAGGGCTAAGAGGTCTGTAAGCAAGCAAACTGTCAGGGAGTTACTGCAACTTTTGCAGTATATTAAGTGATCTGTGTTTTGTTCTAATTTTTAAACCCTCTTTGAAAACCAGTATTCTGTTTCTCATTAGTCAGTCTTTGATCCAGTGAAAATATCAGTCCCTTGAGTTAATATTTCATCTGACTATAGGGCCATGTAATTTGCTACGACACTAAGTCAATAGGTCTCTGCTGGCTTACCCCAGCAGGACTTGTATGTGTAGGCAAAAAATTCTCCGCAAAACATGAATAATGTGGATCTAATCAAGAATTTATTTCTTTGGTTAACCAAAGGAAAAAAGTGGAGTGTGAACATCAGTCCATCTAGGCACAAAAGGAGCTTGAGGGAAAGAAAACATTTCACTTTGTATCAATTCACATTTCAATTTAATACATAAACAGGAGTGTCAGGACACGTGCGTCTTGCAGAGCCACGGAAATAGCAGTAGATTGATTTATCATTATTTACCGGCTTAGCCATCCTATTCATGTGCTTTCTATTATAGTATATTTGGAAAGCTCAGACAGTCCTTCTGCATTAACCTCTACCTTCTGTCGTCATCTTTCCCTCTGGCCGCCCTGTGCTAAACTCTGAAATTTTAATTTCATTGCACAAGGTGCTATAGAATGAAAATAAACATTTGTCTGTGGAGAGTTTGCTGAGTCTAGAATATTCAGTTTGGCTTAAGCTAATTTAAAAACAAGCAACCAAAATTGTACTTTTACATTTTAAGGCTTTTCCAGAGATATTTCATTCTGTGATCTCCAAAGGAGCAAAGCATTTACGAATATGCATTAATCCTCACTGGGAATTGATCCAGAGCTTGTTTTAAGCATGTGCTTAAGTGGTTTGTTGAACTGGGGCCATAGCTGCCCAGGCCTATCTCTGGCTGAGCTTTAATTGAGCAATGTGAACATCTGAATTCATTTACTTGTACTTGTGGGTTTTGTTATATATATAATTTTAAATAGCTATTGATGAGATTTATAAGAATTTGTGCACATCTCATATCTGGATCCACTAGGTGAGAAGGGGTCAGATCTTTGATATGACTTTGCAANACTTTGAAAAAAAAAAAAAAAAAAATCGTCTTTAGTTCAATACCTGCCTGATACTGTGTCTAAAGAACAAGTGAATACACCAAGCTGAAAAAAGACTTAGATCTGTATTGTGTGATTTGTGATCTTACTTGGTTTTGGCTTGGGGGTTTTTTTATTTTATTTTATGACTTCCACTTCTCTCTTGGATATGTGATAAAGAAGAGCCTTGTTGTAGAGGAACCTCCTGCTCTGGTTGATGTGTTAGCATATCACTGACCCACTGCAGCTCATTCATGAGTTTTCAGCTCTGACAGGTTGAATGCCCAGAGTGGTCACTGATTAGACTGCCACTCCTAATATTCTCATCCCTGCAGTTATCAAGCAGGAAAATAGTGACAAGTAAATCTAAGCAGCGTGGGAAATGCAGAGTCTGAGAAACCATGGACTTGTAGCATCTTATGGCATTTACTGAGACTGCAGTGGCATTCAGTGTGATAGCACAATAGTCTGGATCAGAAAAGGAAACCAAATCTTGGCAAATAGAAGGCAAATTGCACATCACATTTGCAACTTGTACATTGCTGCATGATGCCTTAGGGGGAGGAGAAAAATTTCAGAGTCCTGGGCAATTCCTTTGAGCTTCGTTGTTTTGTGTTCAGTTGTGCTACTGAAGAGATCTGACCCTGAAATTTCAGGGCCACCTCCTGAACTCCAAAATCTCTATTCATCGAGACAAAACTCTTAATAAAGTCACTGGGAGTTTTCCTCAGACTTAGGGATATTAGAATTTGATGATCCTTTTTTTTTTTGTTCAAGAGGATGTTTAAAGCATATTTATCACTGTAAAGGGGGATTTCAGTCCTGATGGAAGAAGTTCTATTTTTCCTGGTTTTAAAGCAGAGGAACTAGACATCTTACTGTTTTAGAGCATTTTCTGACTGACATGTTGTAAAATGAGATTTTTTTCATTTCATTTGGGCAAATTTATTTGTGCACCTCTTTTTCTTTCCCATTATTTGTGCAGATTTGGGTCCCACTCCTGCCATTGTCCTGCCTTCTTGATGAGTATCCAAGGAACATTTTTAATTCCCAGGCTCTGTAAATTCCCTGGGCTAGTACCAGCAGCTGAGATGCATGCAGTTGGTCAGGGCATTCACCTGGGATGTCCTGAGGCCAAAATCAAAGCAGAAAAAGCTCCAAGTTGAATCTGGGTCTCCTGTGTCTCAGGTGAATACAGTAATATCTTTATTCTCTATAGCTTTTTTTCCCAAAAAGTCTGTTAAAGTTCTGAAAAATATTTTCTGACCTTCTTCCTACCAAAAAAAGAAAAAAGAAAAGAAGGGCAGAGTTCCATGAATCAGTATTTTGCAGTTAAATTTTTTGTCAGAATACCCCTGATTGGTTGTAGGTGTTTTCTTAAAGGCACCTTTACCTAGGCTGTTGTCTAAAAATATAAAGTCTCCTTAGAATATGGGAAGTGCCACGTACCTTTAACACACAAGGAACATGCTTCTGAAATTACACACATCTGAACTAGGTAATCCAATAAATGTGCTAATGAGCAGAAATTAGGAAAATAAACTGCATTTGTGACCCAGGATGGTAAATGTAGGTCCCCTGGCTATGGGGAGCACTTCCCTGTATCTCTTTCCTGTCTTTTTACCCTACTCAGTGTTGTGTTTTTAAGTTCTGTGGCATAGTTCTGAGGTGTAGCTCTAGTAAGAGTGAGTCCGTTCTCTGTCCTCTGGGTACACTTTTACCTACAGCCTTGAGCAGGGCTGTGCCCAGCTGCCCTTGGGACTGGAGGAGAGATGCTGTGTAGCTGTGCACTCTCCTGTGCTTTCCCATTGGGTCACAGGGAGTTTGAAAGCCACACTGGACCACGCTATTGGTAGGCAGAGAGCAATTCTGCGTGTTTTACCACCCACAGAGAAATGAGCAGTCCTCTATACTCCTTTGAAAGTAGCAATACTTTAAACTCCAGATGGAGCTGGTCAAATCTGAGAACATCTGGAAATTGAGGACTTTGGGAAGAGCTGTGTGCTAGTGTCCAGCCATCCATGTTTGATTTCACCTGCAAGTGAGCAGCTGGATGTGTGGCTCTTTCATGTGAGTACATGAACTCCATCTACAGCACCAGTTAGTACCCAAGCTTGGTGGAAGGATAAAACAAAGGAAAAAGCTAATAATTGGTATTAAGAAGTTCTGGTATGAGTTAAGACTTAACAACAACTTTCCTGTGTTGTCACCAGAAATATTCCACTATTTGTGGGGAGGGATGTTAAAGCATTAGATACAGGCATAATTCCCCATGTTTAGTATTTAGGCTAACCCCATGGTCCTTACAAAGTCAGTCTGAAAAATTCTCATAGCTGTACTCCCAGGTTATGTGATGTGCTCCACATCCCATCCTGCCCCTTTTCCTCCCTACAGGTCATCATCCCTCCAGCTCTCCTTCAGCTCTCATCCCTCCGGTCCCCCTAAATGAGGGAAGGAAGGGGAAGCCAGTGACCAGGGCAGAAATCTTCAACTTGAGTAGTAAAAAAGAGACAAAGAGAGGGTCAAGGTAATTGATAAAACACAGCAGGTCACAAATATACTGCTTGTATAAACCATTTTCTTTTTTAAATTACCCAGTTGTGTAGAGAGACATGGGAAAAAATATGAATGGCTTTTGTTGATTTTGTGACGGTATGTAAAGTGTTATGCTATCCTTAGAGGGGAGACTGTATAGTAAAAGTTTGGGGGGTTTAGTGCAAGAGAATTAAATTAGCAGTGGGGATAATAATGACATAGAATGTCATGATGGTTTGTCTTGTATGCACTGAGAAGGGAGGGAGTCCCGTCTGCACATGTCTCTTGCCCAGAGTGTTAGGGAATTTGGACCCAGGTGGGTAGATTCTCCCACAAAAGCTCTGCTGTGCAAGAGGAACATTTCATAATGCTGTTGCAAGCGTGAGTACATCCTTAATTCTGTTTATAAAGACAAATCATTTCAAGTAGAGTGCATAGAGCTCATGACACAAACACATCTGGATTTCAGTTGTTGATCTGAAATATTCACAGTCCAATATGGTAAAAGCAGATGTTGGATTGACAGTCATCATGGATGTGAATGATCTCATCAGAAATCACATATGTAGCTTAGTTGAGAGCAGCAAAGCCTACCTGGCCACTCTTGATCGTGTTCTGACGTTAAAAATATTTGCTTGCACACCTAATGTTAGTCATCACTCTTTTTTTAGGTATAGAAGATTATTATAAACCTTAAAAAGGTTTAGATGCAAACTGTGATAGGAATTGAACTGACTGTGTTAGTCGGAAATAGTTGGTTTGAAATGAAACATAAGAAAACCTCTTTAAAATGTTTAATATTATCATATTTTGTGCATAGTAAGCACTGCTGCAGAGATCAATGGCATCAAACTTAATGGGTTGATCATTAAAAGACATCAAGCATCTGTGCCTTCTGCTGAAGTACGGAGAGGCTACAGAACTTCTGACACTTTTGAAGAAAAGTAGCTGAGGCAAGAAAAGTCTAGCTATATAGGTGAGTTAAGGGGTCTATATAGAGTTCACCTGATTTTTCCGAGGCTTTTAATTTCCACAATATTGTCACTTTGAATGTGAGTTTTATTGGTGTGGAAACTACATGTTTGGCCTTCTTTATGTATTTACTTATGAGTGTATCCACAAAGTGGAGGATGTTGAAGATTATTTTGGATTCTTAAAGTGCCAATGTGTCTGTCTTCCAGAGCAAATACTTCAAGGCCCAACAGCTGGGACCAGAACTTCTGCAGAAGACAAAGCCAGGCCATATCCCCTTCCCCTCTTCACTGCCTCATTGATTCGCTGAACATTCAGATCTAGAGGACCATGTTCTGTTCTTGCTGCCACTCCTTGGTGCAGTGGTGCTGTGAAGGGGTTACAACTCTCCAGCAGACTGCGGGCTCCAAACAGGGGGAACAGAGGGTCGGTTTAGGCACTGTGCAATTTTCAAAAGAGGTGATAAGTCCTTGGTTGGAGTTCCCTTCCTTACAGCTCTCTGAGCTACAGAATTGTTCATGGTTTCCCCATGCAATTCCACAATTGGAGGATGCACAAGTGGGCATAAAGCTGCTGTTCTCAGGACCGTCCCCTTCTATGTTGCATTTGGTGGCAAGGTGTACCCTATAAGGTGCCAGTGAGGTGCATTGCAGAACTCTGTTTATGATGTTCTAATAGAACCATTTACCGATAAGTAAAATAGCTATTTATGTTAAACTGCAGCATTCCTCATTGCATCAGAACCAATCTGTTGTTAAAGGAGCCTTCGCAACATTTGCTTTCATGAGGATTTTAATGCAGAATCCACATTTGGGAGGAAAGTGAAGAAACGGACTTCAGTGTGCGACCAAGGATAAGTGAAAGATGATGGGTAAGAGATTAAGCAATCAAGGAGACAATTATGCATTGGCTCAAGCTAGAACGCTCATCCCAGGCAGTGGAAGAAAAAGAATCAGAGATTCAAGAGGGAGTGGATAACAGGGTTAGACCAATGAAAATTGTGTTGGCCACAGTGTTTTAAACAAGGTGAAACAACAAAAAAGGAAAGAGAAGTCTGAGCAGCAGCTGAGGAATTTCTGAGGAAGAGCTGGAGTGAGGGGTAGGAACAATCCAAGTGCATTAGGAAAAATGCACAGGGGAACATGGATGGCAGGGAACATGTACGTTTTTATTTTACAAAATGCACATCCTAAATTGAGCTATCTCGGAGTTTAAAGTGATTCAGATTTTAGGTTAAATTCCTTTCCTAAAAGAGGATTTGATTTCTGAATAGGCAAACATTTAAAATTGTAAAGAAGAAAAAGCAAGTACTTTTCTTGGAAGGATGGATGAAACATAAATCTTGAGCAGAACTATAAACTGTTGAGACAAGGCAATTTTGCTGGATTATGTAGCTCATATCAGATAGCAATAAATCAATCCTTCAAAGACAAAAGACTATAGAAAGAAGAATAAACCAAAGACTCTCCAAATAACAAAGGCCAGATACACAAAAGTAACTAAGGAGCTGAAGAGGTAAATAGATGCCTGGCAGGATTTTAAATGGGATCATTCAGCACAGACACTTATCACTTGCTAGTGATTATTGGCATCTTCAGGCTCCTTCAGGCCCAGACACTTCCTTGGCTAAGGTTAAAATTCCCATCAGCATCAGGGAAACTAACTCATAGCCTTAAAATCTGCATGTTTGGTATAGCATCCCTAAGGTAAACGGAATTTACCTAGTAGATGGGTTTGACCTATTGTGAGCATTGACAAGACACTTTTTTAAATACAATTCTGTCCTTACTCACTTGGGTCATCCCACTGAGATGTGAAGTTCTGCACATATTTACCTTGCTTGCTTGCTGATCGGGGCCTGACTAGATAGAATAATAAATTTTGAGCAAAATTGTGGCTTATTGGGTACAGTGAAAGAATTCTAGCAGTGGGTACTAGCAACTAATGCTAGTTAATACTTGCTTGCTCTCACGCTTTGGAAATGAATTTTCTGTACTATGAATCCTGAGTTTGGGGCAAAAAAACCCAACATTCCAGTGCTGTAAATAGCAAAATCCGTATCATGCTCTATGGCTGTACCCTGTAGTCCCAGTGCCTTATTGTTCAGATCATCCAGACCTATTACAGCATGCTGTGGCACGTTCCTAACCTGTACACCTTGGCCTTCTCCAGTGAAAATCAGAGTATGAGAGATGATTAAGATTTGGGACTTATCCTGGCATGCAGGCAGAACAGTCACAGGAGCTGGGAAGTGTTTCCATATCCCCAGGCTAGAAGTACTGGGGACAGGCCTTTTAGCTGAGCTTTGCTATGCTGATAGTTAGATATTCATCCAGTATCAAATATAGCTGTTTTGTTTGTTGATATTAAATAAAAGGATGACTTGACTCTTAAACTGTTGAGGGTGTGTGCAGGATACAGAAGGGGATTCCTGTCCTTCCTAAATCAGAAGAAATAAATGTAATACGGATAATAAGAAAGAGGAAAAAAATAAGAGAAACTGCTAGACATCTATTTTAAAAAAACAAGCAAAAGTTATTGAGGGTGCAAGATCTTATCAAGTCTGAGAATTACTAGAACATGCCAGACATGGTGAATAAAAGGCAAGCAGGCAATGTTACTGCTGGAACAAGCAGAGATGTGAAAAATCTAGGAAAATTTGCAAGTCTTTATTTGCCACTAGTCTGACAACAGATGATGATGACATATCCATGAACATATGTTATGAAGAAAAAGACTACTATCACAAGCTATGCAGTGATAGGGTCATTGCATATTTTTAGCTCCAGTTCTGGTTCTGGTTGGTCTGTATAGCATCTTGAGTTTGAAAGTGCTGTTTAGTTCAGTCTCCCCACAGAATATGTTCCACAGAATACTGTAAGTGCATTTATTTGGAAGGGAGCCCTGGCATTTGAATACAATATAATTGTGATTGCAATCTGAGCCTATACAATCTTAGGTTTTCTTCATGAAAGATTAATATTCTGTTTGCTTGGACTTTGCACAGTTACAGAGTTCAGCTGGAAAAAAAATCAGAGTGCACTTTTTACAAGTGAAATGGTACTTCTGTGAGTGGTTCTTTCAAGTCCCTCTCCCCTTTGGCACCAGAGAAGTGGTTTTTTTCATTTCATATCTTATGATGTGCAATACTTAGGGCAGCATGGAACACCATAAAAATAAGTCTTCCTGGCTTAGCTCAAAGTACATTTATCTGTTTAAAAAAGAAAAAGAATCTTTTCCAAAAGCTTGTCTATACATTAATCCTGCCCAGGGGCACATTTGTTGTATGCTTTCACTATTTACGTGGCTTTTATACACAACTGCTTGCTTTGGTATTGACTAAAAAATGAAATTTTTACCAGTCAGGCAAGGACTGGACAGTGAAGCATGAGACTGTCCACCTGCTATTCCTGATAACCTTTTCTTAAAGAAAACACCTTACTGATGCGTTCCTCTCCACACATCTCTCAAAGCACAAATATTCAACTGAGGAAATGTATTTCTTGTCTCACTGTTTACTCTTTGCTCTTACTGCTAGTATGATCCCTTTTTTTCCACTCTTCTTCTTTAATTACACCCCCTCAGTAAAAAAAAAAAAAAAGGTAGCCCTTTGCGAATGGCAAATCAGTCCATGGGGGCTGCTTGGATTTTAAGGGCAGCTGCTGTTCAATGTATCTGGTGTGTCACTTTCTGTTTTGTGCTACTGTTTTATTGCTGCTGTGGGAATGGAGCAAAAATAGCGGCTACTGCAGTTCTGTTGAATAACCATCAACATGATTCTAGCCGATGTGTCAGTCCCTCACTGGGCAAAAAAAATGTCCATATTTGATATCCACTGCTCTACCCTGACCTGTAAATGAAAATAGTAACATGCTAAAGAGCCACAGAAAAGCATGATTAGCTAAAAGACTCAGCTGATACACATAGGTGTGTTTGTGCTGCTATGTGTGTGTGGGTGTGAGAATATACGTACATCTCCAGAAAGGTCGGTGTAAGTAAATAATTCATAAGGTGCATACAGTGTATTTACATGTTAAATACACTGGCTTTCGAATTCAGTGCAACTATTGAGACCTGCATTTGGCTACAGCCACACAAGTGCTGCATATTTAAAGCTAAATCACTAGTAGTCTGCAAATGCTGAGTAAAAATTACGCAAGCCCCAATTATTGACAGACCACCTAAGCTTGCCAGCTTATCCCTTTGTGGAGCTCAGATTTATCTTCCTCCCACGCAGGACTGCTGCTTGTTTTGATTTGAGTGGAGCCTTGACATCATAAGTGCTGACTCATGAAACGGTGAGGAAGGAAAATTTCTGTTGCGGCTGTGGTGGCCGAAGTCGCGTGGATTTACCCCACCGTGGCTTCTCCTGCCCTCCTCACTCCAGCCCGTGCCCCACGTCTGGCCTCCATGGATCTGAACCTGCTGCTGGGAAAGAGCGTAAGGGTATTAAATACATCTAATAGCTGCTGGTTAACACGGTTTGGTGTTGAATCCATCTAGATTGGTTTACCTCTCCTTTGTATTCACCAGCAAAAGTTTATCCTGCGTCAAACCAGGCTTGTCACGTACTGAGTCTAAACAGGCTTTTGTTCTACCGAAGGCAAAGCAGCGACGTGCCCGCTACCGTTTCCTGAACCGGCTGGTTTTCCCCAACAGATGGCACTGCCTTTCTCTCGTAGTTAGCCAAAAGTTTAAAAACATTTTGTTAAAAATAGATGGCCCACATTCTTAATTGGCAATCCTTTTTCTATTTATTGTTAGGCACAAATCAAATGCTGTTTAGTTCTTAGGCAAGCTCAATGCACAATACATAAAAGCCTAATGTAGAACACCCAGACATTCCCTTATTCTGTTCAGTATCTGCTTGTTATACTAGAAAATACTGAACAGTTTGTGTTTTGTCACTAATATCCTCAGAAACTTATTTATAATAAAATGTTATTTTTTTCCATTATGAAGATAGACCCTTTTTGTTTAGTCTTAAAACCTGCTACAGGGTCAGATGTCCAAGCCTGCATGAAGCCCCATTTTCACATAAATGAAGCTGATATTCCAGCATCTCTGGAGCTCAGCTACATTTACTGGGGTGCTTAAGGCATTTGGCCCTTATCCTGAAGAAGGCTTTGGAATCTCTTGTTCTGGCAGGTCTTTCTTGTGTGAGGGGATGGAGGCATGTGTACCGGCCGGGCCTCCCGAGCTCTGGTCCCCGCAGTGGGGCCCTGATGCTGGTTCTGAGGTCAGGGGGGCTTGCAGCCTCCCTGGGATGAGCCCTCTCTGCAGGGCCTGGGAGCACGCTGCGGGGAAACGTGACTCCACCGCGGTCCTCCTCTGACCCTCCCCTGGGTCTCCGGGGCAATTCTCTACAGCTTCTTACCAGTCTCCTGATGCCAGCTCGGCTCTTGCGGGGAGCGGATGGACGCGTCACCGGGGGTGAGCCTCCCTCTGCTCTCTCCTCAGCGAGCTAATAATTTCTGTGACCTCTTCTGGGACTCATTTCATTTCTGCAATTCCTTGGGCTATGCTGAGCAGAGAGGCCAAATCACCCCTTTACAAAATGAAATTGTAATGGCCTCACTATTTCCTAGTTTAGTCTGTACCTAGTCTTTCTTTTTGTGGTCGAGTTGTTTATGGTGGAGCAGAAGGAACATGTTTTGTTTTGCTTTATTTCTTTGCCTGTTCTTCCACATGGACAGATTTTCAGCCAGCTGCCTACAGTTTTAGTCTATTCCACCTCCCCTCACAACGGTCACAAATTCAGCGTAGGTCCTGATCCAGACAAGCGTTTCGTTTCCCTGCCGGAACACTTCCAGCAATGTCAATAGCACTACCCACAAACACGGTTTTGTATGTGCTTGAAGGCGGTGTCAGTGCGGGCCTTTTAGCACAGATGCATGGGAGTAATTCTTTCTAATATGCATTCACATGTGTCTCTCTCCAGTGACCTTCATTTACCATCTCTCTCTGCCTATTTAGTTAGTTTATTAGATCCGTCTGAGGTAGTTCATAATATTCTCATGATATTGGACAAGTCTCAATAATTGTATTAAATTCCAGTGTTGTCAAATTTTGAAGCCCATTCTGTTTGCTAACATATTAAAAAATGCTGTACCTAACACAGTTCTTTTGAGTCACCTCATTGTCAAAGCAATTGAAAGCCTTTTCTTCTGCCTCTTCTTTGGTGATTTTTACTTCCCAAGTTGGTTTTGTTCCCTTTGTCACTTTTTGTGATGAGAGCTATCAGCTGTTTTTAGAAAGAGCAGTAGATTAATCAGATATGCTTGTACTTGAGGCAGTTTGCTTTTAAAAAATTCTGCACTATTTTCTCTCTTTTATAGAATGATAATCTGGTTGTTTTGCTACTTTAATTTTGTTATAAGAGTTTTGTTTTCCTGGTGGTAGAGTAAGGTTTAGTGGGATGCAATTTTCAAGGCTAGCTCAACATGTTTTTTAAAACTAGTATTCATACAGTAGCTTCCAGCTCTCAGGCAGCTGATGGTAATGAGCAAGGATGTAGGGGGTTTTAATTAGTTCCTCCGACACTTCCTTGAAAATATTTGCATGCACCCAAGCCAGTTCTGGGGATCTGTTGCTCCCAAATGCAAGTGTCGCAGCACTTTCTGCCATGAAAACAGTCTTTAATATTGATTTATTTTTCTTACATGGGAGACTAGATGTACTGAAATGACATCTTAAAATCCTCATTTGAATACAGGTGTAAATAAAATATTTGGGATCTTTGAATACATCCTCCTTAAATACTCATTTGTTCCTCCTTCAGTCCTCCTGCTTCTTGGGTATGTGCCTCTGTCTGTGTGGATGTATGAAAGCATTACTTATTTTTATTGTGACTGCTTGCTTGTGAAATTTTTTCATGGACCTAATTTCTGTCCTGCATTTTTTTTGAGGCAGTAGCACGTGTATTTTTGTTTCAGTTTCAGCTGATGTGGGTTCTGCTTTGAAAGATAACTGGTAAACAGCTTACCATGTAAGCATAAACATTTATTTTTCCTTGACTTCTGCTTCCTCTTTGTGTCAAAATATCCGTAGTCCAGTGAATGCATTACGATTTTGAGGCTTTATTGTTATTAAGAACATTTAGTGTTATTTCTTGCATCATGCCAGCCGTGTGGTTTCAGTCCCTAAGTCCCAGATGAGCTGCAGTGTATCTTCTGTAAAGGCACTCATTCTTACTGAAAAGACATCAGCTTATTGCATCCACTGCTCTCAAGCAGTTAATTTTAACCCAATACTTACTTTACTTGTTAAAAGAACAGACAAATTTTTTTGCAACCTGAATTTGTCTACCTTCTATTTCTTAATCATTAGTTATTTTTATGGCTTTGCTCCCTAGTTGCAAGTCCACTGATGTCAGGACTATCCCTTCCCAGCACTTCCCTGGCACTGTGATGAGTTACCTTTGCCTTTTTTGGGGTTGCTGCCTGCAGTTTGTTATGCACAGGTAAGGCTTCCACAATTTCAAATAATTTAGTGACTCATTCTTGATCGCCTTGCAATATTCCAGAACCATCATTTGAAAATTGGATACCAGAACTGGACATAGTAATGCTGGTCCCATTAGTGATACATACCTGTAATATCATGGTCTCCTGCATAATCATGCAAGTATTGCATTAACCTTAGCCCATAGATTGCATAGGGAATTCATGCTAAATTGATTTTCTGAAGTCCTTTTCAGTGTCACTGCATTTCAGGATATGGTGTTCTGTGTTGTTGGTGTGACCTACATTCTCTCTTTTGACATATCTGACTTTGTGTCTGCCTGAATTAAAACCTTTTTAAAAATATTACTTCGTTTTACAAGCTGACTCAAGTAGCACTTTATAACTGACCAGTCCTTCTCTCTCCAACAGTTATTTGACCAATTTTTTTCTTTACATACCTTTAAAGTAGCCAATTTAAAATATTGGAAGTATTTTCTCTCCTGGACAGACAAATATATTTCCATCAATTCCTGTTCTGAATGTAGTTAAAAAGGGTTTTTAAAAAAGTAATAGAAACACTGGAAATACTGCTAGATGCACCCATATTCAGATATGATAACCAATAACAGTGCTTTTGCCAGTTTTTGATATGTTTTACTATATTATACATTTTGAGTACTGTTGGTTTTTAACAGAATGTAATGCAAAAACTTAAAAAAAATATGAATTCAAAATGCAAATGCAATTATTTTTGACAACAAAATTTTCTGACAAATAAAAAAATCATGTCAGGGCTTGTTTAAAAAAATGTGCTTCCCATATACTGACTAGGCTCTCATTTCTCAACATTTTTTTGACCACAACCTGTGGTAACTTCTCTAAAGGGTCATCTTAGTCACAGTTCCTAATCCAAATGATTCTTCCACACTTTGTGAATTTCTCTCTATCTGTAGCTCCTTCATTTTGTCTACATGAAAAGCTGTTTCCACCACCTTTTCACACCATCTACTCTGGAGATTGTATTTAAGCCCTTTCCTAGATCACCTAATTTTAGATGGTTACCAGAATCTTTTTCTCCTCCTTCCCTGCATCGCTGTGTGTCGCATGCCACAAGCCAGCATCAAGACTGGTTTACACAGTATTTCTTTGCTTTCTCCCACAGCTTTATCCTGTGAACAGATCCCATAAAAGTCCCTTAAAAATTCCCATCAGAGAAGAGACTTCATCTTCCATGTCGGTCTCTCTTCCCAAGTAGCAAGTGAAAGGACGAGAGGAAATGGCCTCAAGTTGCACCAGGGGAAGTTTAGATTGGACATTAGGAAAAATTTCTTCACTGAAAGGGTTATCAGGCATTGGAACAGGCTGCCCAGGGAAGTGGTTGAGTCACCATCCCTGGAGGCATTAGAAAGACCTGTAGACGTGGTGCTTAGGGACATGGTTTATTGGTGGACTTAGCAGTGTGAGGTTTATGGTTGGACTCAATGATCTTAAGGGTCTTTTCCAACCTAAATGATTCTATAACTCTATGATTCTATCACCTCACACTGTGGCTGGTTATATCTGGGCAGTGTAAGTGTAAATGTTACCATTCAAACTTAGTTATCTTGGGCTGCAGAACAGGCGGTATGAGCTAGTCTTTGTCCCATCAAGTAACTGGCTTGCCAGCCTTAGTTTGCTAATCTGGTTTGCTAGTCTTGCACTAGTGATATACATTAGCGCCTTCCCACTGGCCTGAGGACTCATCTGTTGAATCAGCGTCACTTCTATTGCAAAAACAACGGTGCTGAATTTTAAAGGTGAGAGCAAGAAAGAAGGAACGAGTGTGTAGAGGTCAAAAGGCTCTGGCTCAATGCTTTCTATAGATGAAGAGTCATTCTTCTTCAGTTTGGACCCATAATGTGAATTTGAGGTAGCCCTGATGGCAGGAGGACCCTGGAGTCCAGCCAGGTTTGCGGCTGTGGCAGAGGAGGGTTTGCCCTTAGCAAATGGCAGTGCTTGGGGTTTGCATCTGCAGTGGGGTGGACGTTCACTGGGGTTAGATGCAAGTTCTTTACTGCTTAAGAAGAAATTTGAAATACTTATTCAGTAACAAATAAGTAACAGCACACTCTACTTTTTCCATCTCTATTCAGAAGCATAGGCAAAGGAGTTATTTTCGCACACATATTTAATGGAATTTGTGATAGCTACCTGTCAATCGATAGACGAACTTTTAGATTAGTAAAGCCAGCAGAACAAGAGAGGTCTGCTTAACCTGTTTAATGTTTTCTTAATGATAACAGAGGAGACTTGGCATATTAGTGTTTCCTTGAAGAACATCCAAATATCCACTGACTCAAAAGATCAAAGAAAACAGCAATGCTTTCAGTTATGCTGGGCATGGTATGTGGGAGTATGTTCTTGCATAATTATTGACAGCTTGTCTAGATCTCTGTCACCTGCACAGGGTCTGTGCACCAGACAAGAGCCTGATTGCTTAACTCTATAGGTCATTAAGGGTACTAATTCTTAAGGGTAGTTTGAAGAAGGCAATTCCAGATCCCCATGAAGTGGCCTCAGTTACTGACTGTTAAATCAGTTACTGGCTGCTGTATAAAAGCCATTTTTTTGAATGAGAAGGTTTTGTTTCACTATGGAAAAAGAGTAAGTGAGAGAAAACCGTAATGAGGACAAGGCAGTTTGTAATGGTCATGTAGGCTGCACGAGACTCAGCCTGCAAAGGGACTGAACCAGTTGCAGACTGTCACATCCTTGCTAGGATTTTACCTCCTGTTAGCTAACTGTGACTGCAAACATGCTTTTTCCTAGTGAAGAGGTGCCTCAATTCTGCTGTGAATTAGAGAGGAATGGCAAGAGTTTTTCAGCACAAGCAAGCAATGCTGAGGAGCCCAGCTCCTGATACAGGTGCTTTGAGAGTGTCCAGAGGTGCAGCTGCCTCTAAAAGTGTCATATTAAAATACTGAGCTCTTCAGTCTAAATATACCTTAGTTTTTTGCCTTCAGAAGAGAAAAAGTGTTGTGCTGATCATGCATAAGAAAAGTAATCTTGTTACTAACAGATACATGATAATGTATGAGACAATATTTGTTCAGCTGAGTCACTTGCAGCCAGAGATAAGTGACAGTTCTAGCAAGTAATAAGCTGTCATGTAGTGTTTCTTAAATGCATGGATTTTCTGAAACCCTGTTCAAGGGGTCAATAGCAGAGCAGATGCAATTGTCTGCTGTATCACAGAGATCTCGAGAGTCAGCTCTGCATTTCCCCTGATTTTTCATTCCCCTGAATTGGTAAACTTCTTTGAGAATTTCGTCCCAGAGCAAAGCAGCTTTCACTAGATTTTGGGGAAAAGAACTGACTGTTTCATTTTGGAAATTATCTTGTGATTATTTTTTATTCCACCTGTTTATTTTATATTTTGTTTCACATTGTTCCTTGTAAAACCAGTCTGGTTATTATTACTACCATTTTTTAGCCAATACTATTTTAATTGTTATTTTGATTTTTGTCCTGGTGGTGGCCAAACTTGCGAAGTACAATCTAATCACAAGAAAGGCCAGTCAAATCAAACTGTTAAAATCTATGCCATGCACATTTCTAATGTGCCCTTATCTTGAATCTTGTGTTTGGTTGATTGCTATGTTCCAAAGAGATAGAACTAGGAAAGGTACAGGGAAAGAGAACAGGGAGAGAGTAAATAATCTAGACCCTTCAGAGGATCCACTAAGGGGAAAAAGACAGAGATCTGCACAATAATGAGTGTCATGGAGAAAGTGATTAGGGAGTGACTAATGCATTGTTTCTGACAATACAGGACCTAAGGGGGTTCCAATGTTATAATCACACAGGGAATTTAAAGCTAATTTTTGTCATGCAGGGCATAATTATTTTGCGGAACTTATTCCACAGGATCTTATGAGTTCAAAAAAATAAGATATATTACTGACGATAGGTCCATGGGGGACTATTAACATGATGGTACTGTGTCAAGCTCTAGTTCAGAAAGTCCTCTAAGCAGCTGATTGCTGGAAGCTGAAACAGTATGCACAGGGATTTCTGATTTGTCCTGTTTCTTATTCTTGTTCTCTAAGAATCTCCTGCTAATAGCCCAAAGACAGGGTACAGGGCAAGGATGGACTTTGGTCTGACCTACAGGGATGTGTTCAGGTACACAGCTAGCTCTCTGAAAGAGCAACACAGCAGAGGAGGCATAGGAACATAGGGTGTGCTCACTAAATGAATGACGTGGCCTGATGATCTTTGTTAATAGCCAGGTAACAAGAAGCCAAATCCACTACAACTTCATGCAGTTCAGCTGACCTCAGTAAAGCCAGTTTACACCAGCGCTAAGGTACAAAGATTGTTGGTGCCCTATAGGGAAAGTGTTTTCCACAGTGTGCCTGTAATCATGATCTGCTGACCATCCAGGCTGTGGGACTTTGTGGGATCTGTAGTAGCATCCTCCCTACACACAGAGCTGGTTTTTCTACCATAGGAAGTCCGAGTGTACGGAGGAAGGTGCACAGCATCTGACTGTGCAGCTGAGTTGCAGCAGGAGTACCCAGGGGAGGATGTGGGATGTACTGTGGAGCATATAAGCTTGACAGACAGGATAGAACCAGCCTGTTTTGAGATGCTGAAGTAAAGCAAGGCTACATAAAAAAGATACTGCAAGACCTGATGGAGTTGGGGCTTACAGACCACCAGTGACAGTTTGTGTGTGCTCTCATCCTTTGGTAGATATGAAATATCTCCCCCTTAGTCATGAACAAGGCTTTGGGAAGGATTGTGTATGGAGAAGTAATGAGCATGGAAAAGAAATTCTATATGGGGTTTTGCCATGAACAAATGGTAGAAATGCCTAAAGGCTGGACTAAAGCTTCACTAGATTGGTAACATTGAGAAGAGAGGGTGCTTTCAATCTAGGACATGGCATGATAACAAGGCCAAGGCAAAATTATAGAGCAAATTGTATGTGATATGGTGGAATAGAAGACAGGAAGGAAATTAGGAGAGGGCAGTGGAGAGACTCAGAAGGGACTATGATCACATCAGGCACAGCTGGCTGCCTGCTGTATAGACTGGACAAGGCAATAGGAGTAAGAATTTGTTGAAACACAGGGAGTGATGTAGACAGGCTATGTATTCATGTCTGGGACTGAGAGATGAAGGGGAAAGCTTGGAGTTGCAATGAAGATAGCAAAATAAGGGTTTACAAGGCTTCAAGAATACTTTCAATCCCTGCCCCAGTAGTAAATGGATGTCTGGGCAGGACTACTCATAAAGAAGAGCACATGGACTTCCCTGTGTCTCCTGAGGTGAGGGAAATTGTGTTTTCCCTTGGGAAGGCAGCTTTGTAAGGTCAACAATGAGTGAATAGTAAGCTCATAAGTGCCCCAGAAACACCAGGCTTCTGAAAGACTTGCTCCAGTGTCAGTCAGAAGAGGACAGTGTTTTTCATCTCTTCCTCAGTAAGGAAAGGAATACCGCTGTCTGCCCTGGCTCCATCTAGAGACACAGACTTTCTTTTCAGAGAAGGAAAAACGTTTTCTGCTGAGATACTTAACAGCATGGTATAAATTCATCTGTCACTCACAATTTAAATTCAGCAGACACAGATAACAGGTCCCAAGCAGGCAAGTATCAGGGGCAGGATAGACTTCTGAAATTCTTTTGATTTGGCAACAATTGATGGATAAATTTGGTTTGTCTTTTCCTTTTGTGTTTTTCTTTGTCTTTTTGTCATTTGATTTGTCATTGTTAAATAGTTTTTGCCAAATTTATTGGCCTTTTACAAAATACATAAGCAAATATTAAATTGGTAAATTTCCTTACAAATTACTTATAAACAGTTCAGGTTATTATATCTATACATTTTATCTATGTATAAACAGTCACATCGTGTTTATATTTCATAACTCACATTCATCTAAGTATAATATGAAATTACTGAGTTACAGGAAAACATGAGACTGGGTTTGAGTACTATAAAAAAACCTGTAGAATACTCTTCTTCAACTATGCTTTTACCAGAAGTGTCAGACAGAATGTGACTGCAACAATTCCAGTTTGAAATCTTCTAAATGCATATAAAAATCAAGACAACTACCTCTGCAATAAATTCCACCTTGCACAGAAACAAATAGACATCCACTAAAATTATAGAAAAGAGCATGACTTTAGTATTAGATTTCTGTGGTCACAATTGTAAGAGCCCTTTTGTACATCAACATAATAATAATGTCTGAGATTCCTACACAGAAAGCACAGTTTCTCTCAAACCTTCTGTTCATTCACTTAAAAGCAGTGTCAATATGTAATAGCCGTCACTACTGTTTATGCATCTCATCCTAAATTAGCACTTTCTATTATTGAATTTAATTTTTGAAGACTTTCCAACAACCTATCAGATATTTAAAGAATGTACAGTACACTTGTAATGATACAGGTTGCTTATTTATTTAACTGTTGAAAGCCTCTTTCAGCTTCCTGTATCTATTTCTATATGTACAAATTATGAGACCTTGAATAATGAACATGTTATTTAAATTGTGCTGTGACACTACATAATGCTGAGAAGTCATTTTCTACAGTTCACTATTCTCATAGTCAATGGTGCTTGACTTGATTACCAGTGCCTCATAGCTAGAGTAGATATGGCCAATGTTTTAAATTTGTTAAAAATTGGTTAGATAAAATTGTCTTGAATGAAATAGAGTAGGTTGGAGAGCCTATTCCTTCTGATAGTTTCCTAGATGAGTCTTAATTGTCATGCATAAAATATCCACGACAGATTACATTTTTGTATAAAAAATAAAATAAAAGAGTAAAGGAACAGCTGAATGTTCTACCTGGTCTCTGCAAAACAGTAATGGAGGAGGCAAACCCAGCCTTACATCCTGCCTTACATTCCTAAACCACAGTTCAGGACAACTATGGTTAAGGAAATTTTGTGCCCACACTTATTCCTTCATGGTTAAGGAAAAGGTTGAGCAAAGAGGTAAGTTCTTGGTATCGACTAGCCCCTCATGGGTCAGCCTACGAGGCAGATATAATGATTAGCATTATTACTGTAAGCTATCTCTTTCTACTGGGAGAAAAGAGAAAGCAGAGGGCATTGTGTCCAATTCTGGTCTGCCCTACAGGCTGCTCTGCCTACACAGCTTCACTGCACTGGGATCTAGCAGGTGCCCTGGTGTGGGCTCAATTTTCCTAGCAAAACTGCTTTTACTCTCCAGTATTGATTTGCTCAGTGATGCTAGTTCAGCTGGCCTAGCAAAGTCACCATATGTATTATCATGATGCATCCATGTAAGAAGTGTTTTGCTGGTGTTCCATACATGTATCCCTGTATGATAAAGCACTGAGAGGTTAACTTACAACATCTGGGAGCCTGGAAAGGACAGATTTTAACAGATGGGAAAAAAAAGGCTTTCTACGAGCAGCAGAACTACTAAAGCCTTGTTTGCTAGAGGTTGCATGTTCCTTGTCACCTGTATGCAGGCATGGCTGGTGCGTATGGCATATGCTCCTAGCTAGCACGCTGCTCCCAAACAGCATGTGTACTGTAATGTCTGAGTTGTCTGCCTTTCCCCAGTGGAGGTCACTGAATTGGGTTACACTCCTCTGCTAAAACCTGTAGGAATTTTATAGTTTGGAAGTTCCTACCTTTAGGATATAAGACATACCTGAAAGGCAGTTCTGAAATGCAGCTTTGTTTCAGATCAAGACAGGATCAAGCTGAAGTGTCACTGAAATTGGTTCATCTTTGGAGTATGCTTCAATTTCAGTGAATTTTCTGGGGAGCAATAAAAATTTCTGTTGGAAACATTTTGACCCAGTGTCCGTGTAGATTACCAGTCTTCAGGTTTCACATCTACATCTCAAGGCTGAATAATATGCTACAAGTCAGGGCTGGCTGTACCCATGTCACAACTCTTTTGCTTGCACTTACATGTCTCCTTCTTCCTTTTCAGGCACATGGAAGAGACATTGCTTGTGGTGCAACTGGTTTTGATACCCTCCCCCCTTGCCACACATACACAGACACAGAGGATTTATTTCATTCTTCTCTGTTACATGAACCAGAGATAATCCATGCATTCTTGTCCGCACACCTTTTTGATCAATTTAAATACCTAATGAGATATTAACAAAATGAAAAAAAAGGAATCTTTATTTCAAGATACTAGAATTCTTGTGACATGGATTTGAAGCAATTTATGATCAAATAGTATTTTTTAATTTGTCTTGATTCATGTGAAAGTAATTTGAATCCACATTAGTATTCTGCGAACTGATCATTAACACTTTTCAACTGATTTAGTAAACATATATTGCTTCCAAAATAAATAGAAACAGGAAAGGAGTACAGTTAGTGTAGCTGAGGCATGAAAACATACACATTAGCATGCAAGGCAAAACTCCAGTGTTGAAATGGGGCAGCACATCAAAGTTATTTTTCTAGACATGTTTTTGCATCTCCAGAGGACGCTTAAAAACAATACACAATGAACATCCTAAAATAATGCTGCTTCATACTTCACTACAAAATGGTGTACCGACTGTAATAAATGAATTGGCATAGCTTCTCTGAAGATATTGGGTACTCAGGAAAACATGACATGGTGAAGCTAAAGTGCACGTCCTCCAAGGGGTTTGGCTCTGTGATAGTCAGTGAGACATTTGCACAGCCCTGTTTGACACATAAGGCTTCTCTAGGGGCAGAGTCTCTCTACATCCCAGATGAAACCAAGGCCAGCTCTGATCCAGAAGCCATAAAGCCATAGTAACACATTGCTATGTCCAAACCAGTAAGCCTTCCTCAAAGTTTGAACCTGTCAGTACTGGGCTAATGCAGCTCTGTCATGTTCAGGTTGGTGTTGGCCCATGTCCTGCCGCTGTGGCAAGCACGTGGAGGGGCTCTGGTCTACTTGTCCATGCCCTGCCTTTGCTGGGAAATGCACAAAACCCCAGCAGACTGAGCATGGAGTAGTGTTCAAGCAAGCCAATAGGTATGCCCTGCAGTATTTTAGGCTGTTTACCTGGTGATAGAGATCTTTTCCTGAAGGCAGAGACAGAGGCATCTTTTTTCAAAAAGAAACCCAGCAGCCATCCTTCCAAAATATGGCCAGGGCAGTGTTGGTGCCCTCTACAACACAACAATTCAGTGGCCAGTATTTGAGGGTCCCAATACATCATGCTCTGAAGGTACTCAACTCTGCATCTCCTGCTTCCCACAGAAGTGCTCTGGCCTCCAGTTTGAGGCTATTGGGGCATTGGGAAGGAAATTTTTTCTTTGAAAGTTCTTCACTTGCATGAAAGTAAAAGGATTAATCGGACTAGAGAGACAGAGCAAGTGCACACTACGTTGTTTATTTATATGGCTGAGGCACTTCCCCGGGAGAGGGAAATCCTGTCATTTATTCCTGTTCTGCCACCTGTTGCTGTGTTTCAGTTTAAATAGAAGTAAGGACCCCTGGAAATGGTCTTTTTCCTTAGAAGTTGGTGTGCTACCTACTAGCTATTGGGTAAAAAGATGAGGGAATCCTCCACCTCTTCTTTGAAGGAAAGGTAAGTGCCCTTTTTGAGGGATTTGCCCAGTTACCTCACCTAACAGATTCTGCTCCACCTGTGAGCTACTTACAAGAATATCAATTTTTATGATCCTCACAGGGCTGAGGCATGAAAAAAATGCTGAGTTGTTCAGCCTTGCTAACAGTAGGAGGCTTTTGAGCATTCCCAAAATCACAAGCACATAGAAATCTATCAGACTATGAGTGCCTCTTTTCTTAGCTGACCAGGAAGAGCTCAGAGGCTCAGCACTGGAACTGCCTCTGTTTCTTGCAAGGCTCAGTCGAGGTGCCTTCTGTAGATCTAAGTGTAAGTGATTTCTGAATGTCGTCTAACTAATGCTTTGAATAAACCTGGGAATGGAGCATCTATCCCCCTGCCCCTCAGTCAATTTTGTGAGAGAGGTGTGTTTATTGCTGGGAAGCAATATGTTAAGCAGTAGCTTGTACAACTTGGGCAGCATCTCCCTCTGAAAGCTTCATAATAATTCCTCTGAAAGCTGTAGGTTTTTTTGGTGCAATGTAGCTCTCTGACAACTCACTTTGTGTGCAGTGGCCATGCAGAAGGGAGAAGGACATCATACTTGTATTTCTAAGACTTCTGGAGTGGTCCCCATGCTGCTAAAATTGACACTGTTTCAGGTGTTTCAGGATGGATGCTGACAGCAGCCGAGAAACATTTGGCACAGCTCAGGAAAAGAAGTGCAAAGGTGACAGTCTCCTTTACTAGCTAGCTGGGGCCAGTTCAGCTTGCACCACCTGCCAGCAGACCCAACTGCGCTAGGACAGCCAGCCCCTCCTTGTCTTCGGATTCATCTGGACTTGCAATGTACTGAGAAGATTTGAATTCAACCTTATGCCTCATGCTGGGAGAATGTTTCAGCCTAGAATCTGCTTCTACTTCCTTCTACTATTTTGCTGTAATATCTTATAAGAGGTCTTGTAGAGATATGGTAAATATCTGCAGTGCCCCACTTTGGTCTGTGTTCTCTAACAAATGTCTCAGGGTCGACCTTGCCAGGGTCAACAGTAAGGTGTATTCCAAATTTTTCCTTTCTGCTCTGGTGCATCAGTGCTAATGGAGTATTCCCTCCCCAGACAAACCAAGAACATTATTTTGAAATTATAAATTCTGGTTCCATGTTAAAGCAAAGATTTTTGCAAATACTGCAAACGCTATTGCTGACTGGCAGCTATGTCTCAGCTGCACATATGGAAAGATGGAAATTTTTTGTGAAGAGGCTTAAAGAGCTTCTTGAAGCAGAGATGTGAATTCACATCAAATGAAATGTGCGCAGGGGTCCTTTTTTTGCATTACATTATAGAAAATGGTTCGTTGTAGATTATAAATAGTAATGATCTGGACCACACTCTTGTGTATTCAGTTCTAATTAGAAATGCACTGAGCTACCAAAACTGATGCACCCAAGCCAGCTTCCTTAGGACTGTAGTTATCTTCTACATAAATACACCTTTAACCAACAGCATATAAAAAGAGCAATGATGACATCCAGAGGACAGATAGTTTAATCATAGGTACTGTAGGTATCCTCAGCAAATTTCCTGGGGATATATCCCTCACCTACTTTTCTGTTTAAAGTCTTTTCCTATTAAATCAATTATTGACAGCCTGCTGAGTTCCTCTAATTCTTAGTTTTTATGAAACTGACCTTGTAAAGTTGAGTGCAAAAATTATATGTACAAGGTAAACTTTTATTAGTTTCATCATTTTTGTGTGCACTATCATTCTATGCTATCACTGAATCCAATTGTAAAGAGAAGCAGTCCTTTAAGCTATCGGTAAACTTCAGGTTAATAGCTGTCTGGCTTACTTCAACTGTAAGTGCTCCTACTGTGGAACCTCTCCCTATATGTAGGTTTTTGTCTAATCTGTCTTAGTAACCTTCCATACTCTGGTTCGGCAGTTATTTTTGGTTTTGATTTTGTTTGCAACTGCAAGAATATTGGCCAGGTGCACCATACGTAGAAGGCACTACATAGAAAAGCCTCTGAATTCCACAGAAATATCTATGGATGGGTGTCTATTTTATCAACAAATTCGAAAAAGATACATTACCCATGTTAGTCTGTTAAGCACAGCTAAGCACAGCTCCACAATCAGAATTTAATTGAAGCATGTTACCTATAATAGGTTGAGATATTTGTGTTCTTCAGCATTTTATGAATTCAGAAACAGATGGGCTATGACCAGGAAGCAGTGGAGAACAGACTGGCGTAAAGCAGGTTGGCTCTCTGACAAGTGCAGGTACAGCTGTGGTATGTATTTTATTCAGCATGCCCACCTACTGTATCAGCAGCCTGCCCTACCAGCAATTCAACTACAACTGACTTAATGAAGAGTAGAAGTAAGCATGAATCCAGACTTTCCATGGATCATAATATTTGAGAACCCAGAAGAATCAACATGATGGAAATCATGCCAAGTAATTTTTTTCTCCATCTTTACATGCAAGAGATAACAAAAGCATTGGCATTTTGAAGGGGGGGGGG